>VXBN01005698.1:414963-438422 GCA_013397395.1 Sinosuthora webbiana | reverse complement strand
TTCCTTCCTTTCCTTCCTTTCCTTCCTTTCCTTCCTTCCTTCCTTCCTTCCTTCGTTCCTTCCTTCCTTCCTTCCTTCCTTCCTTCCTCACCCATCCTCTCTCTTCAGTTTTTCTTTCCTTGCTGAGAATGACTAAGAAAAATGTAGATTTATGGGAGCCTAAATAAATATCCAAAGCATCACACTGGGCCATTATGTTCCCCCAGTGCTTGGCTGTATTGACATGCAGGCACATATTGTCATTTACAATGCACCGAGGCGTTCAGCGGATCATATGATGATCTGAATCCCATGACTTACCGTCCATGTGTCAGTTGCTCCAGTTGACGGGGATTTTTTTTAAGGCATAATGTCAGCCAGTGAGGGATGTCAAAGCATTTGAAAGACTATGTCATTGTTCCAGCCACATTAAACAAAAATGTTTTCCGAGTTTCTGTGGCTGCTCTGCTGTCACCAGTCAGCATCTACCTGACTAGTGGCTTAGAACTTGAGGAAAGGCAAAACGAGAGCACAAAGGAAGGCATTTCTAAAGATTGTGGGACTAACATAATTACTCATGGCTGTTCAAGAGGGGACAATTTTCCATTTTCACGTCACGTTTTATTATTGTATGAGGGTTTTTCCTTTCCTAAAATAAAATATGTTCAGAAACATAAATATATGCATTGAGTATTCATATTCAAAACCACCTGGGAAAACAACTTCAGCAATTCCCCATTAATGCACTTCTAAGTATTGAGAAACTTGTATTTGTGACTTTTCTACCAAAAGTATCATTATTTTACTCAGCATCCATTCTGCAATTGTAAAATGCTACTCTTGCATCCCCTTTTTTCCAATGATTGTTTCATGCTGTCCAGAAAGTCTTCAAGCTGTTTTAAATTGATTTGCAAATGCAACTGATTGTTCATACTAGCTCTTTATACTGTATGTTATGCTCAAATTCTGGGTTTTGGGCAGAGATGAAGCATACTGTATAAATATATACATCAAATTGAGAATTTATTGTTAGTATAGCTGATATTTTAACACTGCAATTCAATAATTATTTTGTCCTAATTTTACAGAAGAAAGAAATGATAATGCAGTAATGATACTCGTATGCATAAAGATGTTTCAACGGTATTAATAATACAATTAAAATTTTAACAGACACTTCCTAATTTGTGTTCCTTTTTCAGGTGTTACGTCTTCCCTTCCACTGCATTTTGGGATCTTATACTACTGACTACTTAATATAGCTTCTTAAAATAGCTTTGGACTGCTAGAGAGGGAAACACTACAGCTGTCAGCTTGCTCTTTTTGTTCTGGCAAGAATATGATTTTAATGGCTTCATCATTCTAGAATCCACTTGGAATAATTTTTTATATGTTTGTTAGCATGCTTTAAACCTTTACTCTGTCTTCAATGACCATTAGCTCCATGTTTTATCCAAATTGACTGTATATTATGGCTTTTGTGTTTTTTTTGTTCTCTTTATTACGCCTAAGCCAGTTTTGCCCAGATCCAGCTCTGCATTGCTGTACCTGACCATGGATGAGCTAACAATCATGAGAGGTTTTTAGCTGTGGGTTTGTTGGTGCCAGCTTTTTCCCCATACATCATCTCATGCCAGTGCACCTCTGCATTGGTCTTGAAGACCTTTGCTATCATATCAGGACTGCATTTCTCCACTTCCTTCTGTTAGGGCCGAAAATCTCTCCTTCTGCAAATAGTAACTTCTCACTGCTGCACTGTCTACTTCAAGGAAAGTAAAACAAATTAGCCAAAGACATCCAGGCAGTAAGAGAATTCATGGCCATGATAAACCAGGAGAAACAATGCTGTGGGCAGGTCAAGAAAAGCTCCAACAGGGCAGGTTTGGCAAGCCATGCCCCTACAAACCAAGTAAACTCAGAGAAAACCTATGGCCTCATACTAGCAATGGCAATGACATGTTACAGGGCATAAATGTTGCATGTGTCAGATACACCATGGCGTAGGGAGATGACACCAGGCCTTGTTTTAGGCAGACAAACTGGGCAGTGCAGCAATGTGAAACAGGGTTAATTTTTCACCTGCTTCAATTTCCCCAGTGTGATGTTGCTGAGGAGACTGATGGGGAATTTGCAGCTAATTCCAGTTAGTGCAAGGATCAAAATACCAAGTGCAAATATTTTACAATTCTACATGTGCTTAAATTTTTGCTATGAAACTGTATAATGAAATCTTTTGTGACAAAAACCCAGAGGTGTTGATGTAAATGGTTCTAAAATAACTTTATTTCTATTCTGAATGAAAAGCCATGCTTCAAAGTCTGGTAATTTGTACTATGGCTGTGATCTGATTGAAGAAGCCTCAGTTCTGGTCATTTTATACAGCATAATGATACCATTATTTCAGACCAGCAGGACCCATCTGGTGGCATTTAAACTATGGAGGAGGTGTTTTTTCTAAAATAAAATGAAAAATGACTCTTTATTTTTTTTGCATTAATTGTGAGGATGATGTGGGCTCTTTCTGTCATTTTCTTTTTCTTTTCTGAGTTCAGCAACAGATAAAAGATGCAATAAATAATAAAATAACCTGTGGATTGGAAGATGGTCTTGTGCATCTGTGGTTTCTGATGAAAAATTTGTGGCATTTTTTAGTTCTGCATAACATATGAATTCATCCTGATCCCTGATGAGATTCTACATAGCATGAAAACATCCATCTTAAATAAGGTGTTTATTGAAATACCTTGTATATCCTATCTAGTTGTTGTTATGAATGAGCTCCCTAAGGATGTAAACATACGACTGGAACTAATTTGATGCACTAAAAATTAATATTACTTACTTTAGACCCTTTCTATCTCTGAATAAACATGTTATTACTGATAAAGGTGACATGAACTGAGATTACCTTTTTCTCAACATTAAAAAACCCCTGTAACATTTAAATATAGTTACTTTTAAATTTTTATTTTCATGCTAGTTAAAATTGCAAAATAATAGAGAACTGCTAATTGAATATTGTTCTTAAGCCTGGCAGAAGTGAATCTGCCGAATCTGACTCTGAAATGACAAGCACATCAGTCAGTGACACAAACCAGCTGCCAGGCCTCTTTATATGCAAGTCATTCAGCGAGATATCAAAACGTAGAAAATATAATACTCCTACCAACATTTCTTGTTGAATTAATGCCCAGGTGAGTTCGTCTGAAATGCTGTAGTTGTATCTTAGAAAAAACAAGAAGCAGTAAAGCATCATACTTATTAGGACCCAATTTGCCACAGCAGCAGTCAAGTGCTTCAGCCTTTCCCAGAGGCCGTGGCGAGGGAGGACTGGGGATTGGGAAACTTAGATTAAATTCATAGTGCACTGCACATTTAGAATTCAATATTGACAGCTCTAATTACACACACCTTTCCATCACAAGTTCATCAACTAAGAGGAAAACACTAGAAACAACAGTATCAACTTTCATGGAAGTAAACATATAAGTGCAGAGCCAAGCACTCCAGAGCTTCTGATCTTTCACCTTTCTTTCTGGCAAATCCCCACATGCTTTTATCTGTGTTTTGTTTTTATTTTTCGTATAGGAAGAAGAGAGAAAAAAACAAAACAAAAAAAAAAACAAAAAAAACCCCAAAAAAAACCCAAACCAAAAAAAAGCTGCCTGGATATTGAGTCTTCAGTCAAAATGTAACCTTAAAATTTTACAGTCAGAGTGTAGGGAATGATGTTTTTTTAGGGTATTTGCATCCAGCAACTTTTTAAAAACAAGAAATCTCAGCTACTCTTAAGGCTTCTTCCAACACTGACGAAGAGAAATAAGGACGTGGAGAAGGCAAATATTTTAGAATAGCTTGGACCATTTTGTGGAAACAAATAATTCTCTGTCAGCAAAAGAGCAAGAGAGCTTGGATATCTAAATGTTGGTTGAGATGAATCCTGCTCTTTCAGAATATACCACTTGAACACAAGAAGTCCTGTGTGACATTAGGCATACTTATGTCCTCTGTGCAACTGCACGTGTCAGCCATAGTCCAAATGCAGCACTTTACAGCATTGAAACAGATGTTACAGTCAGTTAACTTTAAATATGATTTCCACCAGCACAGAAGCTGATTGAAGTAATTCATCAGCATATCCCAAGTCAAGTAAGGGAGAACTTGCTCAGTCAAGTTACAATTCACAAGTTACACATAATGAGAGATGGGGTTTTATTTTATAGGATATTGTTCTCAGAAAGAACAACTTATTCTCTGTTCCAACAAACAGTTTTTGTGAGTGATTACATGTAAGTAATTCTAAACCTCACTAGTGTAGGAACAGTTCTCTGCTTTTCTTCTCTGAGTCTAGTTCTGTATATTTAGCAAAATTTGTTGAATTTGGAACCCTTAAAAAGTATGACTATATCTTTTTTTTTTATTCACTGTGTCTCCAGGGAAAGTAAAGTTCCATTTTGAGTTAGGCTATGAATTAACTACTGCCAAATCTTGGTTAAGATCTAGGATCAATTTGAGGGTGTGTAATCCGCATGAGCTACATGGTCGCAGCCAGTCCCTATTTAGTAAATTCCCTGTGATATGGAAGTGTGCCAGTAAGCTTAAGGAAAGGGTCACTGGTGCCCAAATAAGATGGAGATATGCCAGTAAAGAATTCCTTGTCTGATTTTCCATTTTATAGCCATTTATTCAAATATTCATAAAATATGGAGGTATTGTAAAACTGCTATGGATGAACTCTCCAGAAATTTAAATTCAAATACTTTGGCCATATGAGTAGTAGTGGAAAACAAACTTCTTGTGAATGTTCATGGAAACCATGATGCATTTTCCTTGTTCATTTTAAAATGAACAAGTGCTTAAGTCAGATTTGTTTAGTAACATAAATGTCTTAAAAGGGAAAATAAGAATCAATCTTTATTGACATGTGTATCTGTATTTTATCTATGGATATGGCATGAAATGTATTTGACATTTTGTCTTTATAGAAGCAATAGACTGTAGAACTTTGCAAGCCAGCAGAAGTTTCTACATTCAAAAATGTCCAAGACTTAGCTATATCTTCAGTAAAAATAATCCTTTTATCAGCATTATTATTATTGTAATATTTATATGATTCAGTTCCTCACAGCTAGTTGCAGGGTTCAGTAGTTGCCATGCAGACTGCTATAAAGATTACTATATCTCCTACCAAAAAATTCCTTTTGTTTCATTCCAGATATTATTCATTAGAAAACAAATTTTCTCAATGGGTGCATTAATATTCTGACATGCCAAAGACTCTTCTGTTAAAATGTTCTGATACTTGGACAAAAGACATTATTTTTTTTTAAAAGATGAAGCACCACATATCCAGCAAGATTCCATATTTTGTTTATCTGACCATCTTTCTGTTACCTTACAGGCACAAAGTATTTGACAAGAAGCACTCAAACATTTTTCATGTTAGGCTGTCTGGAGTTGCATTTCTGCATTGGGGTTTGTGGTTTCTTGGTTTGTGTCTTTTTTTGTTTGTTTTGTTTTTGTTTGTTTGTTTGTTTGTTTGTTTGTTTGTTTGTTTGTTTGTTTGTTTGTTTGTTTGTTTGTTTGTTTGTTTGTTTGTTTGTTTGTTTGTTTGTTTGTTTGTTTGTTTGTTTGTTTGTTTGTTTGTTTGTTTGTTTGTTTGTTTGTTTGTTTTTAATTCATGGTTTTGTTGTTGCTGTCGTTGTTTTTAATAGTGGTATCCCTGAATGAATGTCTGACAGATAAGAAGCTCTCTATACGTTCTGGCCATTTACAAACTCTGTGGAAATTCTGCACCGTGTCTGGGAGCAGGTTGTTAACATAATTATGTCCTCAGTTTTCTATGTAGACACCCATATGTCTAGTCTACAGTGTTGTTTGCTTTAGTCAGTAAATTTTCCATAACACTGAAGTACCAGTGAGCACTTTTCAGATGAAAGCAATAGACATCATTTTCTCCAATGTCAGTGAGTGCAGCAGGTCTAAAAACTCATTTAATTTCCTTAATCCATGTGTGATAATAAAAGTCCCTAAATATAATACAGAAAGCCTAACTGGGTTACTCGTTTTATCTTCATATCCAGAGCTATGAAGAATAGGAGAAACTGCCAGTCTGGTTTAAATGAACATGTTGGCTGCATTGTATGGAGCCATTCTCTGGCTGGATGCTTCTGTCTCCAGAGTAAGTATCATGTTCATAGTTTGGTATTTCTTTTCAGAAGGCAATGTTTTAAAGGTGTGCATTTGAGTGGATTTATAAAAACTTTTCAAAGGATCCATTTATCCATTTATTAAAATAGGAAATGCAAAACAGGACTGCAAGTTTGTGCAATTCAATCAAAGAATGCTTTTTTCTAATATTTATATGGAGCTTATTTTTATGTCATTTGACTTTTCAAGAAGTTAGCTTAAGTGGGGGCAAGTCCCTGACTAAAAACTGCAGCAGCTTTGTATTTATCCCCAGGTTAGATTTTGTTTCAAATCTACATATGGTTTGTATGTGCTCTTATAATTACATCAGGAGAGTCTCAAAAAGCCATTTTTCCTTTTAAATATGCAGAATTTATCAGTGATTAGTAAACATCTGTTACCAAGTATGTTGTAGAATATCGTCTCTACATCATGAGAGGAGGATTGCATTTAATCTGTTCTAACAGCTAGAAAAGATTAAAGGCATAAGTACTTTAAAAAAAGTTAGTTTTATTGTTTACAATTTTTTCAACATGTAAAAGAGTTTCAAATTTTCAAATATCTACCTTGATATATATTCTTATGTTGACAAATTCTGTGATCTTTCAGTAACAGTGGTGTGATGCTTTTACTCTCTGTACAAGAAATTAGATGAGGTGAGAGAATACTCTTGGTCCTGTATTAGCAATATCTGATGGAGTATTTTTTCCAGGTCACAGGATACCCCCACCACCACCATAACAGCACTGCCAAAATTGTTGCACTGTGTTAGAACTGTTTATCTGGGGTAAATGCACAGACAGTTCTAAAAACTCTATTTTCAAAAGCTCTCTGTGAAATAGAAGACCCCAAAAAAAATGCAACAGTGGATAAATCTATTCACACAGGTTATTCTAGTGATAAATCCAGTAGTTAGTGGTGTTTAAACAAATGACTGAAATAGTTTAACTCTGAGCCTGTTCCCCACTATCACAGCCTTTCAGGTTTTGAAGTGAACCATATGTTGATAAATGCTCAGATACTCAGATGCTGCAGCAGAACTAACATGCCAGCTGTATCTAGTTTCGTTTTGCTCCAGTGAGGAACTTAGGCTTCCCAAGTCAACCAAGTATTTAATCACAGTCTTATGTCTCCTTTAAGCATTTTGTTGAATTTTAGTACTGAATTCAAAACTACTCTTGCCACTGACACTCCCCTGGGACCCTAATGAAGTTAGATGACTGTGGATTTCATAGGAGTGGACTGTAACACCGTGGCCTCTACCTTTCTGAAAGAACTGCTGTTACAAATTGTTGTACTTTAACACCAACCAGCAACTCAGTACCACAGAGTTACTCACTCACTCCCAACATGATGGGATAAGGGAGAGGATTGAAAGAGTGAAAGTGAGACAACGCATAGGTTGAGATAAAAGCAGTTTAAAAGGTAAAGAAGTCACCAGAAAAGTAAAACAAGGAATTCATTCATCACTTCCCATGGGCAGGCAGGTGTTCAGCCATCTCCAGGATAGCAGGACTCCCTCACGTGTTAACAGTGACTTGGGAAAACAAATGTTATCAGTCCAAATGTTCTCCCTCTTCGTCTTCTCTCCAGCTTTATGTAATGAGCATGATGCTATATAGTACAAGATATTCCTTTGGCCAGACGGGGTCAGCTGTCCAGGCTGTGACCCCACCCAGCTGCTTGTCCACCCCCGACCCACTCTCTGTTGGGGTAGAGGCAGAGTGAGAGTGAGAGGCAGAAAAGTCCTTGACTTAGTGCGAGCACTGGTCAGCAGTAACAAAAACATCCCTGTAATATCAGCTGTGTTTCCAGTACAAATCTAAAACACAGCCACATACCAGCTATTGTTGAGAAAATTAACTCTATCCCAGTCATACCCAGCACAAAACCCCTTATAACCATGGGATGTTCCACTGAGAGATGCCCAAATTATCTATTATGCTGAGCACAGGTTTTATTCAGGCATGGAATCCAATATCACTCATTTGGGTGAAAGTGATTACTCCTGGAAATTCCTGTAAAATGAATTTTGAGTTCAATTTATATGATCTACTAAACGTGTGATGACTTTTTTCATTCTTTTAGATGCTGTGAGTTTGCTTCCTTCAACTCCATGTATATTACTCTTACAGTTTAAGAATGTGTTTACATTGGTTCACAAATGCAATTCAGTTATGATTGCTTTCCTTATTATGTTAAATTCAAATTTCTTTCAGTTACTCCAGGAACATCCCCCACTTTCCTTGAGGTTAAATACTTTTAATTTTGTGTGTATTTTGATGAAATAATTTACCCTCACTAATCTCTTTAATGATGTGTGAAGCAAATTATTTTTTGTAGGTGTGACAATAATGAACAGAGGTTGGTTCACTTTGGCTTCATCCATAATGTGATGATGATGCATAATACATACCAGTCAGTTAACTCAATCTCTGTGCTGAGGTGTTGGCTGAATCATTAATTTTTTTGCTGGTTGCAGGTCTTCAGAGAACTTACCCATTTTACTTTTTAAGGGAAGTGGCTCATTCACTCGTACAAAATATTCCAGAAAATAATATCCAGTGTGGGGTGCAAATGGACTATGACTGGATGAAAAAGGACTACATACTTTTCAGTGAAACTACTTTTGAACACTTCAGAATCCTGATTCCAATATTTTGGTGTTATTTTTTATCTAAGGAGCTTAGAATGTAAGCTGAGTGTGTTTAGGTTGTGTGACTATCTGCCTACCCTCTTTGGAGTGTTGAAACACCTTGATACTCCCAGAGCATATCCATTAGATAAGGCTTTACATTAAAGACAGGTGGAGTATAACAAGTTATGTGTATTCATTTCCAAACTAAGTAATGGCAAGGAAGTAATCTGACATTTGAAGAACTCCAATAAAACCTCATTTCCATTTGATAGATAATTAAGCGAAACAGAGTGAATTTTGCACAAAACAGATTGAGAGCCACTTCTCTCAGATTATCCAATAGCTTGGGACTGATGAAACTAAAATTTTAGATTTTGGTCCACATAAGACAATTTACAGATATGTAAAGATGGTTTTTAGGCCTTGTGAACTGAAATTTTCACATCATTTTTCTAGTCAGCAAAGTGAGGTATACTAGACGAGAGAACGGTATCAGTATCTGTATTGTATTTCAGGAGAAAGTGATTTTGTCTTAGCTACCTAATTTAAGTGTAAGATTTATGTCTGAGAAGGATGAACAGAGATAAGCAGTTTTCTGCAAGTTAAGACACCGTCTATCTTCAAATACCAGAATTTAAGAACCAGAGCCTGAGAATTTTGGCATAAATAAGTTAACAGCTATCTGTTCATCATCAAAACTTTTACATGTTTCATAATTAGATTCCAATTTTTTTACCTGAAATTTGGGTATTAAAACCTTTTTCTTTTGGCATTTAGCTACAGCAATGTGTTCAATAAGACTGCTATAGTGGCAATAGCTAAATTCAAGTCTTCTATTTGAGGTCACTGTCTTAATAGTTTTGTAGATTTTCCCTGCTATGTATGCTTCTGTCTCTGTAATAGAGCTAGCAAAAGCATCTGTGGTAGCTGCAATTTCAGGAGTTTATTTCTCTTCTGGTATCTTTTCTGTATGTGTTCTTCAAAGAAAATAGAAAGTTGTTGACCTTGTTATGTTTGTGCATACAGAAAGCACAAGAACAATAACAAAAACTCTGTGATCTGTTTAGATAATAAAAATGAAGGTTATTTCTTTAGTTTGTAAAATGCCAGTAATATCTGCACATTTTTTACAGAGGTTTTACGCATGCCAACTAAATTTCATTTTGAAAACATCAACTAAAGATAGCAGTCACAGTCAAGAATTGCATTCTTATTCAATTTTAATTGTTTGACATTCAGAAGTAGATTTGGCTCTTTCATTCCCTTTTACTAAAATTCCAACTCTATGGATCTGTGCAGCTGAAAAAAAGAAATCCATTTCTTTTGTTCCCACAACTAAATATAAAAAAATATAACAGATATACCCATGTTCATGCAGACATAGATTTATCAGACTTAGTTTCAACCTAATTTGCTTTCTCCTTCATTTTGAAAATGTCATAACCTTCTCTTATTAGCACACCATGAGCCCTTTTCCTCTGGTACATGTTCTTTTCTTGAGGTCAGAACAGGTCATGCATTTCCCTCAAAAGATGTGGCTATCAAAGCACCAATCATCCAACAGATACAGGTTGTAGCTGTGGAGCAACTCCAGGGTGTCTCTGTCATAATCCACTGGTGAAGGTCACTGGCACAATGACTTGCCTTGTACCAAGATCAGTGTCCCTGAGTACTGCATTAGCAGTCAGTCCACTCTCAGTCCCTGGCAGTGCACATAATAGCAATAATTAACTACACTCTCAGAAATTCCCTTTGCATGCCTTTACTCTGAATGTTCAGGTTGAGTAGTAGCGATACATTTTTCTGTTGATATTTAACAATAAAAAATAGTTTGTCTGAAATAAGGACTACAAGATTCTTCAACTTCTCACTAAAGGTCATTTTGACCAATTACACTGCAAA
Source organism: Sinosuthora webbiana (assembly GCA_013397395.1). Lineage (NCBI taxonomy): Eukaryota > Metazoa > Chordata > Aves > Passeriformes > Sylviidae > Sinosuthora > Sinosuthora webbiana. Next base: position 427,714 of record VXBN01005698.1, on the reverse strand, counting down.
AGGAAGGTGAAAAAAGAATGAGGCAACACTTATTGTAAATCCTAATTGTGGTTCATCACAAACTGGGTTTCATCTTTGAATGTTATTTTGCTTCCTTACTTATAAGCACGGATTTATAGGTTGAATTGTGCTATTTCTCTATAAAATATCCAGATGTAAATGGGAGTAAAGGTAGTGATTTATAGGAACATAGACCTATAGAAGGGCTTGGGTTGGAAATGACATTGAACTGAATATAGTTCCAACTCCCCTGACATGGACAGAGATGCCACCCTCTAGACCAGGTTGCTCAGATCATCATCTCACCTGGTCTTGAACACTTCCAGGGATGGAGCAGATTCTCTGGGCAACCTGTTCCAGTGCCTCACCACCCTGTGAATAAAGAATTTCTCTCTATCCTCTAGTCTAAATCTCCCCTTTTAATTAAAAATTGTTTCTGTCTTGACCTATGAATATCAGCCCATGTAATAAAGTCAGTCTTGCATTTTATTATAAGATCCCTTTAGGTAGTGGAAGGACACAATAAGGTCTTCCCAGACCCTTCTCTTCTCTGGGTTGAACAACCCCAGTTCCCTCATCCTGTGTTAATAAGAGAGGGGCTGTAACCCTCACATGATTGTGGCTTTCTCTGGACCTGTTCCTACAGGTCCACGTCCTTCTTGTGCTGAGGACTCCAGAGATGGATTCAGCATTCCACGTGGCATTTCAGGAGAGCAGTGCAGAGATGCAAGTATGTTTTCATTAAGGCAATTAAATGTAAGTAAGGCTATATTTTATCTCCTTTTTTTCTTCTTTTTAATAATTATAGGTTTCAAGTTGCAATCTTCCTGAGCTCTATCTCACTCAAAAATATTTTGGCATGAATTCTTGCAAAAACTGTATTAGTAGAAAATAGCCCTCCAACAAATGCTGGCTTTGTAGAAAATAAATTCTTTACAAACTATCTGGTTTGGCCAGACTTTGTGAGAGAAAAAACAAACAAACAAACAAACAAAAACACCAAGAAGAAAAAATAGATCAAATAAATCTAATGCACAATTAATTTGGTGTTTTAGAGTAGATATACCCTTTCTGTATATAGAAACAGAAAATATTTCTGTAGGAAAAATAAAATTCTAAATCATCTCTAACAGTAATATTATGTGAACCTTTTATTCTCTAAGGAGTTGATGACTGTTTTCTAAATAATTTTAAAGATATTTTTGCTACCTTTACATATTTCACTGAATGTACATTCTACCTACTAGAGTCTGTCTGCTTTACTGTTTGGAATTTTTTTTAATCTCCACTTGGGCAATTCTATTCCTCTTAAGGAGATGAAAGATAAAGCACTGTAACAGGAGTAGCACACTCGAAACATTGCTGTTGGTGTTGAACAGCTGCCATAGTCTGTACCAGGGGTGTCTGCATTTAAAACTGAGTGGAAAGAAGAAGATAATGAGCACAGTAATTATAATTTCTATACTTGTGTGCCTGTGAATGATTAGTGAAAACTTGGGAGAGACTTTTGCAGTGTCTAGGAAATTTGGTTCGGCTTTTGTACATGAAAAAATAAAGTTCACCATGGAAAATGGTATGAAAAGCAGAGGACAGGGAGGTGCTTTTTTAGGAAGGATGCTGGTGTGTAACTGACTGGTGGTGAAGATGAACAGTCTGGCCAGTCCAGAAAATTAAAACTGTTTCGGGGATATTTTTTTTTTTTTTATTACAGAGGCTTGTGTTTCTTGTAAATATCTTGTAGGTTTCTGAATAGCACACAAAAAGGGAAAGTGTCTATCTTCAATATGTCTTAGGAGAACAACTTGCAGAAATAAAGTTTTGTAGGTAATAAATATGTCAGTCACATTTAGCCTGCAAACAGATCTTGCTCCTAAATTGTTAGTCTTCACTTTTGCTTACCAAACTCTGAGTTCTAAATCACTGTGAACAGCATGTTGGTTTTGATTTGGGAATATGTGCATATGCTCCACAGTGAGCATAGCCCCTTTCTCTGATTATTTCTATAGCATATAGGAACTGGATTTCAATCTCTAGTCTTTTTCAGCATGATGCTCTCCCATGGCAACTTGGCAAAGTTTGTGTCATTTTTTTGTATTGTATTCCAGTAGAAACATTCAGAAATTGTGACTCCAACCTGAGAAAATCAAAACATTTATGGTGGCTTTTTGTCTGATTTTAACAGTTAATTCAGGTCTTTAAGACCTCCCTCAGATGTGAAAGTTGTGAATTTGTCTAATGTAAAATTAAAATTCAGCATCTGCTATAATCACCTGGTAAGAGATACTGAGGTTATAACACAAAATCCAAGAATACACTCACAATCCCCCACACCACTCCCCAAACAACCAGTTAAAAAAGGTAGAGTTAAATCATAGGATGTTGTGATTCCTATGAATGCAATACCAATTCCACTGATTTTCATGTTTTTTTTTGTTTTTCTCTGACACTCAACTCAAAACACTACACTTTAAAACCATCCTCAGAGCCATAAGGGAACTTAAGGACTGTCTGTTTCTTACATCCTTGTCCCTAAACTGAAGAACGAAAATCTGCTTCTGAAGAGACATAGGCTTGATGCCTTGTATAATTTTTATGTATTATAATATATTAACATTAATACATTATTGGAATATAAAACATTAACATAAAATAAATAACTTTCCCACATGGGAAGAGAAGAACTGAAAAACATTTTGAAAGAAAATCAAGAACAAGATAATTCTATGGGTTTTTTTTTCCATGAAGAAACACTGTATTGACCTAATTTTAAGAAAAGATTTTTATGAAGATCAGCCTAGTATTCCAGATGTTTATAGGATTAAGAGTTTTTCTCTTTTTCATGCTGTAAAAATGAGCCAATACTCACCTTTCATTCTAAAATAACTTAATTCAGTAAAGTTATACAGCAGAGACTAAGAGCACACCCCAATTCCTAGGTCCCTGCTGGTGCTGGGCATGTCCTGAATCCGCACTAGGATGGTGCATATGAATATGAGTCACTCCTTTCTGCTGTGGTTTTATCATAAAGAAATAGAGTGCAAAGGGTGAGACTGGAACTGTGATGTACTGTGGCCATGTCAACAATACTGATTAAAACAGGATTAGAAACCACATCACATGGTTCAGGACTGTGGATATCCATGTTAATGAAACCTTTTGTTAGCAGATATGTCTTGGAGAAGCATCTGGAAAAAAAAAATGAGCAATCCAACATTTCAGTGGTGTGGATGAGCAAGGATTTGTCTCAGGTTCATGCTCCAGCTTGCTTTTATTTAATAGTGCCCATGTACTTCTGTGCCTGCTCTGGATGGTCAGTGAACCTGAGATGGGCCACAGCAGGCATCAGTAAAACCAGCCAAAGCTGAAGATGTGGCCAATATAGAAAAGAAAATAACATTTGGGTTCAAAGCTCTGAATGTAAACAACAGAAACATAATTTGTTTGAACCTCAGCATGTGCAAAGAGAACACACAGTTTCTGTATTTTGTATTGTGCTCCCATCTGATAGTCCTGGGATAGAGTTATGGCCTGAATGAGGAGCCACTGTCCTGCACCCTGAGTGCTGTGGGTAGGGTCAGTGTGACAGGCATAGAGAAAGAAAAGGATATCTGAGATGGAAGCTTGGGCCCTTCCAGCATTCTTAGCCTCTCTTATCTTTAGGCATGCTTGGGATCTGAGTTGACAAGAAATCAAAATCATCATCTCTGAAGAAATCAGGCTGAAGTTGAACCACTTCATCTGCTTAAAATGCACTGAATTTTCAAAAGCTCTGCAAAATTTAACTGAAAAAAAATTCTTCTCCTGTGCTTCATGGCTCATTGAATTCATTTTTTAATAGTTTTGATGAGTCTGAATATTGTGCTTGCAAGCCTGATCTATCAAATCTTTCTGTCTGACCTTGTTCTATGTAATTGGGGGTGTAATAGGCAGATGTTTTGGGAAATTGCAGTTTTGCTCAGCTGGCAGGCAGATTCCAATCAGATTTTGTTCATCATGCCTCTGAGTTTTGCTTAGCTCTTGTCACCCTTTCCTTTGTGCCTGTGAGTGCTTAAAATATAAAAATGGTAAGGCAAGCTCTCTGGAAAAGGGAATCAAGGCATCTATTCATGGGCAAGCAGTAATGTACAATGCAAATATGGCACCAGCATACTCCTTGCCATTGCTCCTTTGTCCTGAGCAAACAATACAAGACCATCTTCTGAGTGTAGGGGAAAGCTGCTACAAATTTTGTGTAAAATTCTGCTCTAACTTACACACGTTTGTTAAACATTGCTGGAGGCCTGTTCTTCCTCTTTGCCAAGATATTATCTTAACACAGGTCAGGCAGACCTAGAACCTGTTCCTGTAAAGGGAGCTCATTCAATATAATCTTCTGAGTACTGAGTCAGCTAAATAGTTAATGCAAACACTCTACTGAGTTTTTAGGGGGGGGTTGTGTGTTTGATTTTTTCTTAGAGTTTTTTTTTTTTTTTTAAATAAATATAGCTAATATCAATTTGCTTCTTTTGTGCTTGGAGATCATAGACACTTTTCTTGCTTGATCCATTAAATTTTATTTTGAGCAACACAGCAGTACTATGAAATCTGAACTTAGTATAAGTCAGTGCAGTTAATTTTGAGACACTTAAAGGATGTAGTTAGATCGCATGTAATCCCTAAGCATATGTGTCAGCTGTGACTTTCAGTGCTTCTGCGTAAAACATTTCTGGGTTTAAATTTAGTAATTACTTCCCATAATAATGTATTTTGAATTTACAGATGAGGTAAAGCCAGAATATTTAAATCATAGGTTATGCAATTGTAATTACTTTCCTAAGAGTCTCTCCCTTTGCACTCAGTGGGATTCCTCCAGGCAAGGATGCCTACCATCAACTTGAGTCATCACTGTAGTGGGTCCTTGCAGCCCTTCAGCAACAGCTCTGGACTGGCTTAGGAAACCAATGTTATCCTTGTACTTGCTGCCTGCAAAACAAGGATTATTTGTTAGTGAGCAGTTAAACAGTAAAAGGCACAGGAACACTTTACAAGCCAGTATCACAACAAAGAATTTTTTTTCCTACACTACAGTTCTGAAAGCAAATGTACTATTCTTAAATACCTGCAAAGATCACTAGACATTGTTGGAACAAATTTTTTATTCTTTTCTTTGCTGAGCTTTCAAATTAAAATGTTTTCTCTGAGACACAAATATAATCTCCTTTGTAATTTAAAGTCCTGGTGATATTGTTAGGCCCAAAACCAGCTGTGATTTCTTTAGGGAGCGTTTAATCAGTTTGCTGTGACATGGTACCAGGAACTCCATTGTGATTGATCACTACTACTCAAAAACTGGCCAGAAGTGAGTCTGAGCAAATCATTTAAACAGTGCCTCAGAACCTGAAACAATGAGAGGCCTCTTGAAGCTGGCAGAAATATTAGCAGGCTTCAGGAATGGAAGGGTTTCCAGTGGCTCTGTAAATACTGCCTTCAGCATGGCCCGGGGAACTTCTGTTGTCCCTTTAATCTGTGCATTCTCAAAATTGGATGAAAGGTAAAGCAGATCACTTTCTGAGGCCACCTGACTACCAGTGCAGTAAATTTTCAGGAAATTTTAATAATATTCATTTAATGAAAAATAATTTTCTGTAGTTCTGCTGGTCTGTATCAGTAGGTTTTTTTCCCTTCTCGTAGATTCAGATAAATCCAACAGACCTTTATGCACATTGATGATTAACTAATATGTATCCTGACCATAACATTTCTTCAGTTATACTAAATCAGTATTTCATGGCTGATCTAGAGACTATTCTTTAAAACAACATTGAATACAAGACATGAAGTCATCAAGATATATTACTCCTAGTTAAATTTTTATTAGTGGCTATTTGCCTTTGTAGTACTTACATAGTAGATTCCACTTTCAGTCACTAGATCTTGTTACACTTCTACATCATGCCATTACTGACTGAAATCTTCTTTGATGGAACTAACAAGCCATAGGACAAGAGGAAGCAGCCTCAAGTAGTGCCAGGGAAAAAAATATCTTCATTGACAGGAATATCAAGCATTGGAACAGGCTCCTCAGGGAAGTAGTTGAGTCCCCATCCCTGCAGGTATTTAAAAGACGTGGATGTAGCACTTGGAGGCATGGTTTAGTAGTAGATTTGGCAGGGCTGAGTTAACAGTTGGACTTTACGGTCCTAAAAAGTGGTTTACAACCTACAGGATTCTATGACATTTCTCCTAACAAGAGCCCTGAAGGATTTTTCTCTGGTTTCTAGCTGGTACTAATCTCTGTGCCATCATAGTTTAACCAGTATCCTTACTAGTGCCATAAAATGGTTTGCTGCAGGCTCCTTCTTTTGAGATGATCCAAAACCATTATACTTTAAAATATCCTAATATGGACAGAATCATAACATCAACATGTGCCCTCTGCCTTTCAGAATTTATTTGTAATTGTCTGCACTTACTACAGTAATGTCGTAGTTCTGCTGACAGTGATCAAATCTGTTTGTATTTTTTAGGTAACATAAACAAACCAAACTCCTTTAATAACTGATCAAAAAATGTTTTTCAACCCAATAAATTTTTGTCTAAGCCCTAATTTTCACTTTCAACTTTTGTTTTTCACTCTGTAATTTGGACATTGGAATCACACATAATATTCTAGTAATGGCTTTACTAGTGCTGTAGATCAGCTTTCAATTTCAACTCAATATTTCTTTATTTATGCATACAAGGATCACAGCTGCTTATCCAAGTGTCATATTAAAGTTAGAGCTCATCACCAAGAGTTACTTAGTTTGCTCAAATACCTGTTTCTTAAGTAATTTATTTCTAAAATACTGTCCTTTATGCTATATATTTTTTGTCTTGAAATGGTAAAATGGAAAATCAGAAACAGATAAGGAGTAAGAAAAACAGCTCTGAAAAAAAGAAATATCGAAAATTTTTAAAGACCAGTTAAAAAAATAAAGAAGGGTGGGAAGTATTTTCATATATAAGAAAAAAACTATTTTCTTGGTCACCTTACTAAAAGTCAGAGGTAAGAAACTATATGCCAGCACTTCTTTCCTAAATGATTCAAATGTTTGCAAGGCTAAAAGACTTCAGGAATTAGATGCCCACAATATTTTATTCCATTTTCTGTGAAACAAATACTTAGCTCCCTCTACCAATTTAATCTTCTCCTAGGTTGTTAATTTTAAATAATGCAATTTGGGTTTCACATATTTAAACCAGATAATTTTGTATATTATAAAAATTTGCACATCTTGTCAAACATTATGACTCTTCTGGAATGAAATGTTCTCACTGTATTTCAGCCAGGCCTAGTTAGAAAAGAGCAGCTTTCTAATTCCCCACTAGAAGCACTTATTCAAGAAGGTAACAAGGAACAAGCAAAACTTGTAAGACAGGAGAACAGCTGACAGCAGATGTAGAACTGAAAACAGGATGAGGATGAAGGAAGACTCTGGTAACTTATCAGCACTTTTGTTGATTTACAATTAGCTTTGAAATGACAGATCATTATCATATTAAAAAAACCCAACAGGCATCAATGGGAGCATTCCAGGAGCATGCTCAAGCTTGTATTACTAGAGTAACAATACTGCAACTAAATTGGGATGTAATGGTAAAAAAAGCTCTAGACAATCCTCAGAGATACAGGGGAAAAGAGAGAGAAGCAGGAAAAAAAAAAAAAAAAAGATAATAGCAACATTTTTTAAAATAGTTAAATTTAGATGAGGGGAAAAGTACAGAAGAGTTATATTGGTCTAGGAAAAGGACTGGAAGATAATATAGAAGACATCTATTTTTCATTAGACAAATCCAATTCTTTTATTTCTCCTGTTAAAATTGAACTCTTGTCACAGATTACTTTGGTATCTTTCTGTCCATTTATTTCCTTGATATTCAAAATTACATTTATTGGAAGCTATTGAGACAAATTTTTGTTCCTGACTGAATTAAGTAATACTTTTAGTGCAGTTTTCTTTAATGAAAGAATGTAAAATTTTCTCTATTATACTTCGACTGACAAATTTCTTCAAGAATGCTTATTTGTAAATACCCTACTGCTCCCACATTTGATACAACCTTTTCCAGGTTTTGAAGTTGTGGCTAAGAAGACAGGGAGAAAGAGCAGAGATGAGAACATAGGTGAATTTATAAACAATGCATGTATATTTGCTAGTTAACAAAAATATTAATAACAGGAGTTTGTATTAAAATCTATTGCACAATTTAAATGAGTAACTACAAAAATGTTTTCTATAATGGACAAGACTCAAACTTCCACTGAAGCAGTTTTTTGGTTTTCTTTGTGACTTCACAGAGATAAAGAAAAATAAAGAAAATAATTTTCTTGTGCAACTAGATGTGATATGATACACATATTTTCAACACACTTTGGGTCCCTGTATGAAAGGAGATAAGTAAATCAAATTCATTGGTGTCATCACTATTACATTACTTGAATTGAGATTGTCAGCTTTTCAGTAATTTCATTCTTAAGATATGCATTTCCTACAGAAAACAAAATAGATGAGCAAGTGGCTATCATGGAAGAGACATATGACAAAATATGTCATAATAAAAAGTTGCAAAGAACCAGAGAAAATAGATTATAAATAAATAATTTTCTTTTCTTCTTCTGGAAGTGGTTTGAACTGTGGTAACCAAGAGGAGCAGATCAAAAAAAGCTGTTGGTAGAAGAACGGGAAGATTAGACAGTGATGACCTTCAAATAGATAGAGAGAAAGAGACAGAAAGAGAGAAAAGGGAAAATTAGTCATGTTCCTAGAGGAATTTGTATATTAAGGAAAAAAAGTATTGACAGTAGCAAGTAGAACTCTGAAGCTAAGTCTCGCAAAGAATAAGCAGAAAAGACAAGCTGTTGGCCAAGAAGAGAAACGGAAACCAACCCTGTTGTCTGAGAACAGGCTGTGAGAGAACGACAAATCCATTATATCTGTGGGCAATGCTGGGTGCCTGAAGGGACAGATATGGGTTTGAAAGGATGAAAGACAAGGATAGATGTAAATAGAGGATATAAGGCCTAAAGTAAGGTATGGAGGTTAAAGAAATGGTACACAGTAGGAAAGTTTGTCAGTAGGAAGTTGTTTGAGGTGGTGTAAAAAGAGATTTTAACTCTATAGAAAAGGAAATTGAACTGCTGTAAGGAGCAGGGTACAAAGTTTGGTAAGAAGTGACCAGAGGAGCCACAAGAAAGACTAAAGAATGACAAACAGGAGAGAAGAGACATGAAAATCAGAATAAGAAATGAAAGCTAGGTGAAAGCCTGGAATGCTGAAGAATCCTCAGATCTTGTTTTCTGGTGTTAGGCAGCAAAATAGTTGTATGGCTTAAGAATAGAAAGAAACTAAAGAAGATGTACAACACAGAATTCTAAACAGCTTGGTTAAAAAAAGACATGCCAGTCTAGGGAAGGGAGGGAATCGTCAGGATATGTTCATTGCTGAAAAAGGCAAAAATAGGAAATACAATGAAGCATTCAATACATTTTCGCCAATCTGTTTTATAATCTGCTATAGAAATTGCAAAATGCCAGTCATATGGTTCCCAAAGACACTCTCATATGCTTTTGAGAGTGAGCTCATCCAACTCTGTTTATGCAATATCTATTCTGTGTAAGAAAGTAACTCTTTATTATCCAAAAGTAGCTGTCTGAAGTTACCTTTCTGTTAATACTACTTTAATATATGAGCCAGAGCACATTATTTAGATCTTCTAGGAACATTGGGGAAAAAAAAAAAAAAAAAATTCTTCTGTGTATTGTGACTTGGAAGATGTCCAAAATTAGCTGGACTGAGGGTATGAAAGTACCAGAATGATTTGTCATTTTCAAAGTGAGACAGAGCCTTTGTGATGTCATTCTTGCACCAAGCATTGCAGCATTTTCCCATTGCAAAATGAAATGCATCTTTGCTGTTGGGATGAAGTGATTTCTAAGGAGCTTAGCTCTTAAGCACTGCATTTTCAGACTTAAGGAGATATTGTTAGAGTTTTGATGTGGCTTAAACAAACAAACCTTAAAGTATTCTATTCAATGGCACTCACTGCCTTTCTGCTAAATCAGCTGCCATTACTTGTCCCTTAAACAGGAACCAGTTTGACAATAGTCATACAGCTGACACCAGCATCAGTCCCTTGTTATCTAGAATCTTCCCCTGATTGATCGTGGGTCCAAAAGACTAACACCCAAGATGGTAGCAAGCATCAGCAGTTTATCAAAGCCTTCATACCTTTTCTCTGTTGTAATCCCACAGTCAGCACCACCAACTCCTTCCTCTCACAACACAACCTCCTAACTCAAACAACCCCACCTGACTCTTTATCCATTTTTCTTATATGTATAACACCTGTGTGCCCTTTTACTTTTTGTGATTGGTCAATACAATCCAATTCCATGCTTCTTTTCCTTCAATGCTGTTCACCTGTCTTACACAGCTGCACCCCATTAGGGATGAGTCTCAGCCCCATTCCTAATGTCCCATAATCTATTCTCCTACATTCAGCCACTTCCATCCATGACAGGAGGGATGCAGTACATGTAAAATACATATCTAATCATCAGTACCCACTGGAGATCCACATTGTATGAGAGTAGATGTTTGAGACTAAACACTTAAAATAGTGCCCAGAGACCCTCATCTGGAAAAATGAACTGAGGCTCCTTTAAGCAGCCAATGGTGTCTGGGGAGCTGAAGACCTGACCAAATCTGGGTGTCTGTGTTCAGGTGGGCTGAGGACCTCAGCAGTATGCATTAACAGCAATCACTAGATCTCCACTATCTGTAGTAGAAATTTAAATGCTATGGCTGATAGGCAGACACCAATATTGAGACACCCAGAGAATCTAAAATCTGCAGAAGAATTTGGAGAGTGCCTGACCACATCAAGGTACAGCCTTAGAGATATTCCAGCATGAGCATCTCTCACTGGCCCTCTTTTTCATTTCTGTTCATTTTAGGGTAAACCTATTTTAAAGTCTTCGCTTAGATCAGTAATGCACTTTTGGAATGTGCTTCCTGGTTGTTCTCATCTACTGTATTTGGGTTTGTATTATGAAACTGTCCTAGATTATATAAAACCTGTTTTCTTTTTGCATTAAATTTAACCACAATATAACTTCAGTAAATGTATTTGAAGCTTTGGAGCCACAAATGTGAATTTTATCACCAGACCAGATTATAGAACTTTGAAATGTGTATTCACCACCTACTGTTTCACTCTACAGATTTGCCTCTTTAAATTAGGACTGTACCTTGTGCTGCATCAAAAGAAGCACCACCAGCAGGTCAAGGGAGATGATTCTTCCCCTCTTCTCCACCCTCATGAGACCCCACCTGGGGTACTGCCTCCAGCTCTGGAGCCTCAGCACAAGAAAGACATGAACCTGTTGGAGTGGGTCCAGGGGAGACTACAGAAGTGTCTGAAACATTGGTACTGGGATGTAGACGTGGCATCAAGCATTTCTGTTGCTCTTGGTAGGATCAGCTAGAGACTTATGATGGGAAGATTTATTTTAAGAAATCTAAAGTGGCTTTTAGGTCTCTCTCTGTGTGAGATAATTTAGCCTTCCCTTGACATCTTCCTCGTTTACACAATTTTTTGAATCTATATATGTTGGTTTAGACAACTCTGAGCATGGTAGTACCTCTGCACACAACTTTGTGAAAAAATGCAACTAATCTATGTAATGATTTATGAACAGGATAAGCATTAACTGTTCCAGTCTGTCTTTTTCTCTCCTTCTTTTGTTTCCTCTGTAGTAATTTTCAGTTATTTAATTATCAGTTCTTTCTCTTCAGCTCATCACACTTTGTTGTGGTGGAGACACCCAAGTGACATTGTGTATTTTTCTGTATTTCCTTCTACTGCTTGTTATTCCTCTATCCCTCTAAATAATGCATTTCTACTGCAGAAAAAAAGACTACAGAGTAATTTTCAGCATAAAGAGACCTTCAGCAAAGACCCATGTTTACCATTTTCTTTGCAAAAATTGATTGCATTACTAAAATTAAAACTTAAAGTGCAATTTTTGCCAACTTATAAAGCACACATTGTTGGAGATAATTTCTGTTGCTGCTACTTCCTATCAGTGTCTTTATTTATCTTGAAAAGCTGAGCAGTGGGAATCTACTACTAGAGAAAAGCAAAATAAGTTTTCATATTGTAGTTTTTCTTTTCTGTAAGGTTCTTATTTTTCAAGAAATAGTGTGCTGGTAGCCTTGCTGAGAACTGTAGCAGCAATTAAAAGCCAAACATATGCTAGTGCTTGTGTGATACACATAGTTTATGCTACCTGAGCGTTTTTGCACTTCACAGACTCACTGTGTCTTCAGGCATTTAGTTCCTGATTCAGCAAAATAATTATTCATACTAAGTGTGCAGTATAAAATTAAGTGTATTGACTTTACTAAGACTACTGCATAATAAGGAAAATGTGTATTGGTCAGGACTCTTGATTTAACAGGCTGAACATATGTGTTGCCATATATTTGCACGACCTTAAACAATTTAAACTGAAACTGCTTGTAAAGCAAATGTGAATATTTCAATGCCTTCACAGTACTTTTTCAGTTTAAGAAACAGAAATTACTTCACTACTGCTGAAAGCAATATGGTAGTGTTGACTCTCTGGTGGTTTTTTTTTTTTTTTTTTTTTTTTTTTTTTTTTTTTTTTTTTTTTTTTTTTTTTTTTTTTTTTTTTTTTTTTTTTTTTTTTTTTTTTTTTTTTTTT
>VXBN01005698.1:361815-414957 GCA_013397395.1 Sinosuthora webbiana | reverse complement strand
TTTTGTTTCCCTTCCATTAATCTTTAGTACAAAATTACTTGTGGTGGCAGGAGGACACCTGAGTTGCAGGGTCTCTTTGGCTTGAATTTTTCCTACTTCACATCACCCTGGACAGCCCGTTCATTACAAGATTATGGAAAAGACTGGGATTCTTTAACCTGTACAGGAAAAGTCAGATTCATAATGCTAAGGCCTAGATCTTACTCAGAAATGTAGCTGATTTATGGCTAAGTCCTCATCAGGAATGATGATTTCAAAAATGCAGCCAAGTCTCATATCACAGACTTTGTGGTTCCACTCAAAAATTGTGAGTGATAATTATTTCCAAACCTAAAGCAGCACTGTGAAAACAACTATATTAAAATGGGTTATTCATAGATCCCATCATAGCTGAGAGGTACAAATGCCTTTAAAAAGATGTATATTTGAACATAAATGTAATATAAATGTAAACTTTAATGCTAAGATAAAGTGACTGTAAATGTGTCAGATCCAAAGCTAGTGTCTTACTTCCAGTTTATGTTTAGACTGTCCAGAACTGCAAAAGATATAACGAAATTAAGGTATCAGGTCTGTAGAGCCATGATACAGTACTTTTATGTAATTGATTTACAGTGGAAGAATAGCAGATGAAATGAAAATATCATTCAGAATCTGGAAAAAAAAAAAAAAAAAGATTGTTTGCAGCTTTTTTTTTTTTAATACCACTATTTCTCATCGAATGATTAGTTCGAAACCTGATGATTCACTACAGAACACCTTAGGTTTTATGATAATAGAGTTTATTGATATCACTGGGAAGAAACTTTGATCTTGATCACTGGAAATGTTATCTATACACTTCATGTCAATGTGAAGTTGAGCATCTTATTTGTTAAGGTAGGTTTGCTGTAGGTACTTTTTGGGCTCTATGTCTAAGGTGGGGGAAAAGCTGCTTAAAGAAGAAATAATAATAAATAGATTCGTAAACTGCAAGGCTGTAGAGTCAGTGAAGTACACTGGACCCCCCCAGACCTTGGTTCCATCATCAAATAGGGCTTCTCACTGTCCTTGAGCAGTTTTCTCATCTGCAAAACAAAGGGATGTTGTTATCTCCCCTGTTGCTGTGCAAAGCACTTTCCAGAGAAAAGAAAAATTATGCAAAATGTAGGAATTATCAATTACGCACATTTACAGTTTTCTGATATACCCAGTCTCCTTTACCCTTAGCCACATGATGGTCATAGATGATGAAAAATTTTCAACAAGTATCTCTGTAGTCAGAATTGTGCTTTGCTTATTAACATGCATGCCTCTACCAAACTTCTCGTATTTGCATTATATAAACTGTTTCTCACAGCTTATTTCCCCTTATTCAAGCAAACAATGACCTTTGTAACAATGAAATATATTAGCAGGACAAAAGTTATTTTATGACAGAAAGGACCAATTTTTTAACAAGTGTGTGACCAATGCTTTTTCTCACTTAATTCTTCATGCGTAGGTTATTCTGTTTTCATTCTCAGCAATATTTATCTGCTCTTTCAAAAGATGACAAAATTAGGTCTTTGTATGCATATTTCAGACTTTTCAGGATGTACAGTCACATGTGAAACACTGGATTTTATGTAGATGAGCTTAGCAACATTTCCATACTGATTTGAGCTTTGAGAAAGGAGTGCATTTGTTTGTTTCTGTATCAAACCATTTGTATTGGGAATAGCAGTTCATGATTAATTTCCAGGAGGGGCATTTCTCCTTTTGTAGCCAGATAAACAAGTGCAAAGTGAATGTTAAAAACATCCTTTCTTGTTTACTTTCTTAAAAATGGTAAGGAATAAGAAATTCAGGTCCAAGCCTATTAAAATATTTTTCTTGAATTTTTGAGTTTTATCTTTATATTTTTATAGAGGTGATATGACTTGATGTGTAACTGATGAAATTGGTGGTATCCCTCAATTCCGTTCCAGAAAAAACTTTGCCAATTTTTTGCCAATAGAAAAAACTTAAATTCTACATTCGATGAAACAAACATCTTTCCATTAAAGAAATAGCTGAACACTTATCTCTTCATAAAATAATTTATTATTGGTCTTTTCTATTAATATAGCTTCTGTGTTTTAAATTCTTTCCCATAGAGAAACCCCATGCCTGGAAAAAAAACCCAATCCCAACTTAACTAACTGAATTTAAATAAGACATTTTAGTGTGAGGAGCTGGAGTGCTTGCAGCTTTCCAAGGAAGTTCAAAACCAAATTTTCCCTTCTTAGGTTAACATTTTTATTATAGGAACTGCATTTAAATATACACATGAATTTGATTATATGACTGGGTTTTTTGCTATGAGAATTTGTGTCTGACATTATTGATTGATGTTTGTCATAATGCAGTTGTGCATTGTGTAGATCCACAATCACAAATCACCTGTCGCTGATGACCTGAATTTTTTTCTAAAGGATGTTGCGAATAAGATGAAAACCATTTGTCATAAGCTGTGAATTTTGATCTAGCTAAGCTTTCCTGAGAGTAAGTGCAGAAGTGAGTTATTTGGAATATGCCCATGGATAATTTGTTAGGCAGCAATTTTAATGTATTCATAGCTTTAATATAAATTTAAAATGAATTTTGGTAAACATATTGAGGTTATGTGAAAATTAATGCATTTTTAGAAGATAATTCTGCTTTCCTGAACAGATAATAATATTTTGGGAAGTAAAGAAACTGCTATTGCACATTTCTCTTTGCTTTTCTCAAGTACTATATATTCTAAAAAATATTAACAATGTGGCATGAAAGCACATGGTGGGATGTTGTGACTAGACCAGATACTTCCTCACTCATATGGAGGAAAACAAAAGAAAGCTGGAGAAAATACTTCCAAGCATCTCACAAATTCTTTTGAAATTTTGCTATTGGCAAATTTATAATTTTCCCAAAGTAAGCATCTGTGAAAATCAGCCTAAATGGATGCTCATTAAATGGTCAAATAAAGTTAGGCAACTCTAAATCATTGAGTAGTGTAATAATGTATTACTATCTACATCTAAATGTCTTTTAATTGGAGATTGACCCTTTTTTTGAGCTAGGATTTGGGCAATTTGACTACCTGAGTCCCCTTCCAACTTTAAAAAAATTGATTTTTCTTTTTGCCTTTTTTTTTTCAATGTGTGATTAACTAATGTTTTTTTTAGCTATGAAACCTAAATGAGGCTTGACAAGTGGTAAGACAATTTTTCTTTAACTGAAGCAACAGGCACAATACCTTCTTCTGTTCTACATCAATTTAAGAAAATAGGTCTGCTTTAATCTCTTTTCTGTTTTCACAAATTATGTGTTTTTTTAACATGAGTAGCTGCCACGACTACTCCAAATGTGTGAAATCCTGTAAGAAATAAAACCCACATATTTTGCAAGCTGGGTATAATTATTGTTGTTCTAGTTTTTCCTCAATATCTAGGATTATTTTACTGAGGCAAGCCATATGTGTTCCAGCCCGGTATTTGCTGGCAGATCCCTTGCAAACTGTGGAAGATTAACATATTTTCTAATTGGAGTGAATTAACTGATAGGGCTGACATAAAAATGCCCTAAAAGGGGTTACATCTATTTAGCTGAATCTGTTTCCAAACTACTTCAAGCTGTGGGAATAACAGGCATGAATTTTTAAAATTTAACTATAGTGTATGTCCCATTATAGATATTCTCAAAGACATTTTGTGAATATATTAAACTGATATGTAATCAGCTTAGGCTACACTGAAAAAAACCTGATTTCACTGAAAGTTGTTCACTTCCTGAAATTCATAAAATAAATAAATAATGAGGAAAAAGGGGGAAATGTTATTGTATACTTCATGAACAATAAAAGACTAGAAATGCAACTACAATTTTCCTGGCAATTACCTCTAATAGAGAAGGTCTGTACAAAGCCTGCGCTAAAATATGATGTGAAAAAAGGCAGCTATAATTTTTTCAGAGTTCGTAAACTATAATAGTAATAGTAAATAGGAAAATAATCCTAGGACCCCACAATCAAATGAGAACACTATGTGTTTTCTGTAAATGAACACTATACACATGTAGGCTTTTGTTCTTAACTTTGGAAATGAATTATTAGATTCTGTGGTGGTGGGAGGATACCAGGTGCCCGCTGAAGCTGCTTTATCACTCCACAACTGGACAGGGAAGAGAAAATATTGCAAAAGGCTTATGAGTTGAAAGAAGGGCAGGGAGAGATCACTCAGCAATTGACATCATGGGCAAACCAGATTTGAAATTGGGAAATTAATTGAATTTATTACCACTAAAAGTCAAGAGCAGGATTATGAGAAGTAGAACAATATTAAAAAAACACCTTTCCCCTACCCCTTCCTCCTTCCTGGGTTTAACTTTATTGCCAATTCTCTACCTCCTCCCTCCCAGCTGCACAGGATGACAGGGAACAGAGGTTACAGTCTGTTCATCACATGCTGTTTCTGCCATTACTTCCTCCTCGGGGAGAAGTGTCCTTCACCAGCATGGGTTCCCTCCTATGGGAGACCATCCTTCTTGAACTTCTCCAACATGAGTCCTTCCCACGGGCTACAGTTTTGCACCACCTGCTCCAGCATGGGTCTTCTTCTCTGAAATACCGTCCTTCAGGAACAGGCTGCTTCAATGTGGGCTCCTTTTACTTTCTTAAGTATGTTACTCTGAGGCATTACTAACATCATTGATTGGCTTGGCCGTGCACAGTGGTGAGTCTGTCTTGGAGTCAGCTGCCATGGGCTCTGTCAGACATTGGGGAATCTTCTGGCAGCTTTTAAGAGAACCTGCCTCTGTAGCCCCCACACTACCAAAACCTGGCCACACAAACCCAATGAAGATTCAGAGAACTCAGATTCAAGGCACATCTTCAAAAATAAAAGTAATGACTACAGAGTTCTAAAAAAAAATGTTCCTATACTTCTCATTTGTTTAAAAATCAAATATGGTTCTGAGGAATGGGAAATGCTGTGACACTGTGTGGGTTGAAGAACACAAACCCAAAGTAAAATGTTCATCCTATGCAATAACTGAAAGCTAAATACAGCTTTCAGGTGTAGCACAGACCCTAATACAAGCTCTGTGGATATTTTAAACATGAGGGGTCTTATTTTAGTCCTTAATGAAATTAAGACCAACTTTCCAGCTAAGCAACACTTTGGGACCAGCATAATAGCAAGCTTTACTGGAAATAAATTTGTTTCAATAAAAGTATTCACACCAAAGTAATCTAATAAGGTGACTAATTGTATAAAGAATATTCAGGTGGAATAGTGTCCCAGAAAAATACTTACATTCCAGATAAACAGTATTGTATAAATATAGGCTCAATTTTATTTTCCTCAAAAATATTACATTCCCCCATTTACTACTCAGTGTCTTTGAGAAAGACAAAATTGTTTTTCTGTTTTCTGACATGATCCACAGCTGAATCAAAGGCACAACTTGTAAATGAAAAGTTTTAGTTCTCTATGCTAACTCCAGATTCACAGCAATGAGTTTTATTATTTTTTTTTCTGATTACCATTTTCCTGTTTATGCAGTGGTGATCAGTCTCCTCAGGACCATTTACAGGATTACCTTTGTTGCTCTAATCTCTGTGAATTTTCAAACACTTTAAAAGTGCATGTGATTATTAAATCATGAGGAGGAGATAGGGGGCTTTGGGGTTTTTTGACAAAGTTGATGAAAGTAGTGAAATGTTCCAGTGATTTCTCTTGATTTTCACTAATATTTCTGCTGCATTTTAGTATAAAGCAATCATCCCATTTCACATGGCCAATCCGCATTTTGAATGAGCCTAAATATTTGATACTTTTGATCAGACTTTAACACATATCCTTCTTATCTGAAAAGACTGTTAAAAACATTTTTGGGATTATAAGCAAAGCTTTAATTTGTACAGCCCATGGCTGTCTATGTCATAAATATGCACATCTCTTCCTCAGCAAGACTTTTCTAAGCACATTTCATGGCACTTTTCATATGCACTGGATTTGATTTGTTTTAGGGCATAATATAAATTCTTGCTGTGATACAGGATAAAAAAATTCCTTAAAAAAAGGCTTAGTTACAAGGCTGCACTCATCCTACAGAACCCTAAGTTTTATTAACACTCCAAATAACTTGTTATCATTGTTTCTGCACAGAGCTCCCATTTGGTTCCGAGTATTGTATCTACCTTTCTTGGAACATCTTTGAGTCTATGCATTTGCCCTCAGTTACCGGTGTGAATTCCTTCAGCACATAATGATAATGTTTCACATTCTGAGCCATGAGCCCGTGCTACCTGCCACAGAATACAAATGTGCCCAAGGTGGTAGTTTCATTATCTTAGGGTCAGTAGAATTTCAAGAGCTCCAAAATTACCTCTATCAGTGATGCAAGTGTCAACTTAGTTTTAATAAATCTTTGGAAACAGCCATGAGCTACTTCTAGGACATCTTCCCATTTCCGGAAATACATCATTCAGCTGCCAAAACTGCTATCAGTTTGTAGCAAATAGAATTTCATCCATTAAATGCAAAGTCTCACTTCAGCTTCTTCATGCCATCACTCTCTGATAGCTAAAAGTGTGATTAACCTGGAGTTTAGCTGATATCAAGCCAAAAGTACGCTATTCCACTTTACCTGGAACAAAGTCTTGAAAAATTTATTTTCTGCAGCATATGCATAAGGAATGTCATATTTACTATACTTCTGATTATTCCACCGTAAGAGATCTCAATGCCTTCACGTTGTGTAAGGAAAAGTTGACAGTTTCCTAGTTTCCATTTATTCATTTTTCGGGCTTTTAAAAGCTGAACAAAAGCATCAAATCAAATAATAAAAAAAGAAAATCTAGACTCCCATTAAGAGGAGAATCAAAATATACCAGAACATCTTGTTTGCTGATAATAAACTAATATTGTATTATGTATTCAGGCAAAAATCCAGCTGAAGTTAATGGGACAGCTGTGGTATTTTACTCAATGCCGTCTAAAAATAACAAATTCTTTTTATTCCTGGTAGCTACACTAATTAATCCTGAGAATAGCTCAAGTGAAAAAAAAAATAGTGTACTGCTTTTGAAAATTTGAAGCTGGTATGTGTGGATATTAGGTGGTTTCCTAAAGTGGGAGATGCAATTGAAATGAAATGAAATTAAAGTAAATTAAACAAAGCGAAACAAAATAAAATAAAACTCAGGATGTAGATTAAAAAAATTCAAAAAACCAGAAACTTACCCTGATTGTTACATGGAAACCACCAGAGTATCTTACAATCTTGATATGTCAGTTTGATGGAAATCCAGAGATAGTTCTATTAAATTTAATTAATCTTTTAAATGTGAAGAGGTTTTTTGTTTGTTTGTTTTTGTTTTTGTTTGTTTGTTTTTTGTTTTGTTTTGCCTTTTTTTTTCTTTTCTTTCTGAAAGACAGTCTTTTGGCCTCTTTATAAGTTCCTAAAAAGTGAGGGTAAGCCTTAAATAGTACAATTTTTCAAACATATCAGGTCTCTATATAAATAAAATGAGTTTCCAATGTTCCTTATAGTAAATTGTGTACTGTTCATGTTCGCTTTTCTGCTTGGCAAAGGTTTCAGTGGCTATAGTCTTATTATATGTTTCACATAATTGCCAAAAATTTTTCTAACTTCTGTTGAATAATAATGACCAAGAATATAGGGATGTATGGAAGTCATGCAGTCCCACTTCCCTTTAAGTAGAAATATTACTAGCAATAGTATACATCAGTTGTGATTTTGTTCAGCCAAATCTTGAACAGCCCTCAGGGTGGATGTCCCACTGTGTCCTCAGATATTACCTCACAAGAAATCATGTTGAACTAAGAAAGTACATTCCTTTATTGAAAATCAACAGTTTTCACAACATACAATATTTTCAGTGATTTGATGCAAAGTATTTTGCAACTAGAGAGACAGAAAAATCAAAATTCATGAGCTTGGTTAATTTTTTCAGTGGAACTTTGTTTAAAATTAGCAAACCTGCTTTAACCTTGATTTCTGACATTAAATACTATTAACAATTACCAGAGACATACATAATCATTAATGTTAACATTAATGTTGTTTCTCATTTTATTTACCATGTACTTGCTAATTACTCTTTTTAAGGTTTTTTTGTTTATGCTAGCTCTGAATTTAAATAGGCATAAATATTATATGTGAGGATTGTTTTTTTCAGGGAAAAAATCAACTTAGAATGAACAGAAGGTTACTTAAGTTGTCAGATATTCCATGTTACATTGTAAAACTCTGCATATCTTTGTTTTACCTTCTTCAACCTTATACTGCCATTCTTACAGATTGTGCAGTGGTGTGTGTCGGGTTTATTTTCCTTTTCCTTTTCCTTCAGATGACTGCAATGTGTTAAACACCTCTAAACAATCATTACTATCCTTTTAAAAATAGCCGGTATCCTGCTTCATGAATTAGGTTAAACTGCCTGCAGTATTTCAGTGTTTTCTTATATAAAGGTGCCCTTTTCTTCACAACAAAAAGCATTAATAAACTTTTTACTGTATTTCTCTAGGATAATTACTTAGTCGCAATACCACTATTTTTATTACTACTAGACTGTCTAATGTCACAAAGGGCAGACTGCAGACTGCATGTGGTCTATGAAAAATTTTAAGTAGCTTGCAAAATGACTTCTCAGTTGTGGTCCCTTTTGGTCAGAGCCAGTTGATTGTTAATGTTGTGATAATTAGAGGACCCTTTTCAGCTCAGCTGCAATGCACAGCTGTTCAGGTCCAAAAGCTGCAGGAGCTGCCAATCACTCTGAGCCTGAGACTGTCCCTTGTCAAGGGATTTGTCAGATGGTGAAAGACCCCACCTCACACACCACAACATACCCTTCCGCCCTTCCAGTTCAACTTACAAAGTCGCCAAAGGCTCTTGAAATCACTATTTCAGCAGAGCAGAGCTTCTGGAGTCAAAGCTGAACAAAATTTAAACTCTAGGGACACCAAAGCGAATGTACTCACAGTAATAAGGGGATGGAGAACTGCAATTAAGAGGTATTCAAAACCTAAACAGCAATGCTGTGGAAAAAAACCAAACCAAAGCAAAACAAACAAACAAAACCCACAAAAACTCAAAAGGAATTACTGATGCTGAAGTACATAAACTACTCAGATAATGTGAAGTTAATTGTGTATGTACATATTTTGTTATATTTGATATTACGTTTTGGTAGCACATTGCAAAATTAAAAAAAATTCTGTATGTTTCCAGTTAATGGTTTAGAGTTCTAATTTAGTGGGTGTTTTTTCAATTACTTTTTAAGAAAACTTACCTCTTTTCTGAAGACATTATAAATTAATTATAAATATCACCTAGTGAAAGGTAAAGATACTGTCAAATTTTGTTGAAGTGTTCTTCCCTATTTGTTTTAACTGGGAGAAGAGTTATATGCAGTGTAATAAATTATATGTCCTTTTAATTATAGCTTGAATGTGTATGAGTCCCTGACATGAACTACTATAACATATACAGATTTATATTTTTGACCTATACTTTAAATTACTGACTATCAAGAAAAGCAATAACGAAATATTAGTATCTTTCTGTTTCATTAACTGGAAAATATAGGAGACCTATGCTGAGAGTAAAATAATGTATCTATATATTCTAAAAAATGGAAAAAAAAAAAAAAAAAAAAAAAAAAAAAAAAAAAAAAAAAAAAAAAAAAAAAAAAAAAAAAAAAGACCAGGAGGACTTATGTATGAATGTCAGTATCATAGTTGAAAGGCTGGCTTGTTCAAATCTTGCTAAGGTTATACTCATTAAAATTTGTGTGTGTCCATCAAAGCAATTACAGATTAATCCTTTCTACTTCTGTAGAGAAAAGAAATATCAGATTAGAACATTTCATATGGAAAGAAGCCAAGCAAGAATATCATCTCTGAGACCATTTTAAACGGTAATATCTGTACAGTGTTCAAAAGAATGGAGTGCTGGTTTAACCCATATAGCCTGCTCAAAATCTCAGTCCAACTTCCTTCATGAAATCCCCAAAATGTGGAAGAAGCTGATTGCTCTGGACTCCGTAGGGAACTGAAGGCAGCATTACCCCTGCTACAGGAGCTAGACTGATCATATATAATCTGCCACATGGCAGATTGTGCATAACCCTGTCTGGAACTCCTATAACAATTATACAGTATGAAATAATTTTAGTAGACTGCAACACAGCTGTATCTTTACCTTTGTGGTGGGATGACCATGGCTAGCAGGTGCCCACCTGCTCTATCACTCCCCTCCTAAAAAGGATAGGGAAAAAAGAAAATATCATTAAAGGCTCATGGGTCAAGATTAAGGCAAGGAGAGATTACTTACAAATTACTGTCACAGGCAAAACGGGTTCCACTTGGAGAATTTTTTTTAAATTTATTGACAATCTAAACCAGATTAGTGCAATGAGAAATAAATCTAGATCTTAAAACAGTTTCTTTCACCCCTTGCCTCTCTATGCAGCTTCAACTTTACTCCCAATTATCCCTCTCCTCTCCACCAGCGGACCTGGGGAACAAGGCGTAGGAGTTATTCACATCTCTCTGCCTCTTTCCTCCTCACACTCCTCCTCTGCTCCAGTGTGGGGTCCCTCCAACAGAACACTCTGAACTTCTCCAATCTGGGTCCTTCCACTGGCTTCAGTTCTTCATGAACTGCTCCATAGTGGATCCCTTCCATGTGATGCAGTCCTTCAGGAATTACAGCATGGGTCACAAGTCCTGCCAAGTGAACCAGCTCCAGCATGGGCCTCTCTCTCCATGGGCCTGCAGCTCCTGCCAAGAGCCGCCACCAGTGCGGGCTTCCCACATGTCACATCTTCCTTCAGAGCGCATCCACCTGCTCCTGTGGGGTGTTTTTCATGGACTGTGAAATGAATACCTGTTTTATTATGGACTTCCACTGACTGCAGGGGACAACCTGCCTCATTATGGGCTGCAGGGGAATCTGCTCCAGTACCTGGAGCATCTCCTCCCCAATCTTTCTTCACAGACATGGGCATCTGAAGAATTGTTACATGTATTTTAAATCCTCTCTCCTGCTGCTGTTGGACAGCAGGTCTTTCCCCTTAAATTTGTTATCCCAGAGGTACTACCACCATCACTGATGGGCTCAACTTTCACAACTGGGGAGGAATAACCACAATGAATAAATATATTTTGCGGGATGCCTGGTTTGAAAATAGCTCTGCAAGAAAGGTCCTGGCAGTGCTGGTGAACCTGAATGAACCAGCAAACTGAACATGAGCCAGCAGTGTGCCTGTGATACAAAGAAGGCAAATGATAACCTATGCTGCATTAGGGGTGTAGCCAGCCGGTGAGGAGAGATGATCCTTCCCCTTTACTCAGCACTAGTGAGACCATACTGGGAGTACTGTGTCTGCTTCTGGGCTCTCCAGTACAGGATAGAAATGAGCATGTTAAACACAGTCCAACGAAGGGCTGTGAAAAAGTTGGAGAGGCTGGAGTATGTCTTGTATGTCAAAAGGTTGAGAGAGTGTCCAGGCTAGAGCAGAGAAGGCATAGAGGGAATTTGTAAGTGTATGTAAATGCCTGAAGGGAGGGTCTAAAGATGACAGAACTCAGGTCTTTTCACATGTAGCCGGTCACAGGACCAGACTGGGCACAAACTGCAACACAGGAGGTTCACCCAGAGCATCAGAAAGCTTTTCTCCAGAGACCCCTTCCAACCTCAAACATTGTTTTATTTTGTGATTCATCCTTTGCATCTAAATAAACAAGCCTAAGTACCCTGAATAGGTTAGGCAACTGTTGTGGCCAGGATACAAAGCCTGCTTCATTTAATAACCTCACTTTCTAATCAGTCAATTTTGTAATCTTTATGGTCAGGTGAAATGATATCCAGTTAGTATTGCCTAATATGAAGAGTATGGCGATAATTAACTCAGGTTTTCCATCCTTTTGTTTCTATATATTTTAATTAAAAGCACTTACACTGCTTACATATTTTCCATGTGAATAACATTATAACTGAGTTTATTATCTGTCAATAATTTGTTGTCTGCCCAATAGTTTGTGTTTTCTGTATCATAATAAATCCACTATTATATTGTGATACTTCCATTGCAATTGGAGGAGAGATTTCAGATTTTTATGGGATCCTGGGAGTATGTGAGTTATCCTTGCTCCCAGGGAAGCTAGCACACAGCCGTTACATCACAGACTTTGAAGCACAGTGTATTGTGAAGCCTGGGTTTAAGCCAGTGGCAAGACAGTTTCATCTCTGAGGGTCCCTGAACTAGTTGAAAGTAATTGAGGCGTGTTTGACCCTGTTTCATATTCGTGTCTCTGACTGCTATGTAGCTGTGCCCAGAGAGAATTATGGACCAGTCTGTATCATCTGTACCATCTACAGTAATTTCTAAATGCAGGTCAGCAAGTTATTTTCTGTATTTAAAAATATTTCTTATTTTCTGCTTGTTGTCTCTGCATTTCTGTCCCTTGATTTGCTGGAAATCCATGAAAACTGCATGAGGAAAACATTATGGCTGCTGTGTTGTGTGGTAAAGTTTAAATGTTGCCATAGCACGGTCATCTGCTTGTTTTAGAAAAAGGTTTATTATGTTCATGAACTCACTTTTATTCCTATGAAGAATTTTGATATTTTTCTCTGCCATTTAGTAGACAAGCAAAAAAAACAACAAAGAAACTAAGAAACATCAATTGCAGATAGCCAAATGGCTTAAATATGAAGAATTTAATCTTGGTACGTGAAGTTAATATATGTATATAGATTATCTGCTTTAGGGTTGTTAAATCTTAAATAATCCGTTTGGCAAATAGTTGACAAATGAAGTACAAACCAAGAAAGTTACTTCAGTAGCAGGAAAGTTCTTTCGGGGTTTGCAACTTCTGCAGGATCTAGCAGAACCCATCTGCCGGAAAAATGCCACAAATACGTTTGTCATGTCTGAAAAGTATAAGTCTTCAAGCGAAGCACACCTTTAATGTGCTGCTGAGCAACAACAGTGTGGCACAGGAAATTTCGTGATAGCTGAATTTCAAATTGATATTAAATATGGAAAGATTTAAGTGTCTCAAAGATATTACTTTAGGGTTGAATTTATGTTCTAGAATACAGACTACTCTGTGATTTAATGCTGATTGTCTAACCTTGTGATGTGACTGGCAGAATGGGACGGGAGAGACGTAATTTCAGGCACTACAGAAGGCATGGTGTTATCCAAATCTCAATGGAACTCCACTGAATTGATGAAATGACCAGGAAGGCCTAATTAAAGCTGTTCAGCTCAAATGTATTGATGTATTACATCTACTGTGGTTTCATTCAATAGGTCTAACCCTATGAATACTCGCATGCCTGTAAAGTAAACTAAACAAATTGCATAAAAAATGCTGGAAGGTAAAGAGACACCCATGGAATCAAAACTGAGTCATGCAAAATCCAACAGGCTGCCCTTTGAGCTTATTTTCATACAGTATTATATATAAAAAAATTTGCTTTTATCTTATCAAGTGAGAAAAGAGACAGTCTCTAGTACTGAAAATAATTATGTATTTTATTTCTATTATTCAAAAATATAATTCCTGAATATCAAAAGGCTCTTCAGAAATTGCTTCCCTTTCTATGATTAAAATATCTCTGAATAGTATATCTATTTTAATGAACAAGAACTCTAGCTGTAAGGTGTTTCATTTATGTCTGAGTTCTTTGAGCAATAAATTGTTGAAATCTGGTGATTATTTCAACAGGAATAGGTGACTTCAAATTTATTTGTATTTTGGCTGCAGTTTTAGCTGAAAACTGATGCAGAATATAATTTGGCATATTCTGCTGGTGAGTAATGATTTCAAGAAAACATATAGAATGACAAAGGCCAGTACTATTCACAAAATGGGACTGAATTTGCTTGTCTTTGTCTACGAGAAGTTAGATAAATCTCTCATCAAGACTTATAAAATATCAAACTTTAATTTAATACTTAGATTTATGGAAATGTTAAAACATTTCTCCTTAGTTTTTAAAATAAGTATGTGATTTTTTTTCTTCTTTGTAATTTGACAATGAATAGAAAATGAAAATTATTATAAAAATAGCGTGAAAATGAGAAAAAAACCTTTTCATTTCAAATAGACCAGACTATCTGTGGCATGTTTAGGCTTACTTTTTGTGCTTGTTAATTAAAAAATTTTATATATGGAAGTTTTGCTTCAAGCTAATCAAGCTTTTTTTTTTTTTTTTTTTTTAATGTAAAACTGAAAAATTCATGATTTCCCTAGCTCTTCTACAAAGTGGTTTAAAGAATTACAGGTCTTAGAAATTCACCCAGGATACATATAGATGTTAAGTCTCTTTTAAAGAGAGGATGCATGAATTTACCTGACAGAAAATTTAAAAATAAAATCAGTAGAAGGTATGATTTTTTTTCTCTCCTCCTGAGGCATGGACTACTTCTTTAAAAGGGATTGAGTGCACTCTCAGACAGTTTGCTGATGACATCAAGTTGGGCAGGAGTGTTGATCTGCTGTGGAGTAGGAAGGCTCTGCAGAAGGATTGGACAGGCTGGATCAGTGGGCTGAGGCCAATGGTATGAGAATCAACAAGATAAAGTGCTCAGTCCTGCCCTTGGGTCACAACAACCATGTGCAGCACTACAGGCTGGAGGAGTGGCTGGAAAAATTCCCAGTGGAAAAGGACCTGGCGGTGCTGGTTGACAGGTGCTGAACAGGAGCCAGCTGTGCCCAGGAGGTTAAGGAGGCCAGTGGCATCCTGGCTTGTGTTGCAAGCAGTGTGGCCAGAAGGATGAGGCTCTGACAAGAAAGACACAAATTCTACTGTTGGACACAAAATAGATCAACAGGATTTCTGAAAGTACAGGTTAATAAGAGGCTTATCTAAAAGAGGCCTATAGAATATGTAAGGAAAAATTTTCATGACTGCACTGAAAGAGACTTTAGAATGATACTGAATATGCCCTTTGGCAGATACTGCTATATGTGCTCACTATGTGCTGGAGCTGTATATTTTTCTAAGATAAGACACTTTTTATGTATGTCTTCAGTTTAAAGCAGAAGAGCTGCTCTGAGCCTTTATGGAGAAACACACTCTCACTCAAATGGAAAATAATTATTTCTTTGTAGAATTACAGATCTACATCTATTTAAAAACCAGTAGGAAGAAAAATGTCTTTTCAAATTTTTGTGGCCATCAGTACTTTATGAAGATTTTAGTATGCCTTCATAATCATGACAAAGACTTTTAAAAGGGGCTAGCAATTTTGAGTTCCTCAACATATGAGTACCCAAGTAAAGATATTTAAAGGAATTATTTTTCAGTTGAGATTGCTTGGAATATTTCTGGACAAAGGGCTCCTTAAAATCACCTCAAATGGGGACTGGATTAATACAATACTTCCTTTCTAAAGATCTTACATTTTCAGTTTGTTGCCTCCCTCTTGCCCCCCACATCTTTTGTCCTTTTTTTACCCCCTTTACCATGGCAGTGTTGGTAGAAAACATTATTCCACTACTGGAGTATACAGTGAGAATCTTCATCTCTGAGTCCCATCTATGTTATGAATGGAAATAATACCTCACTTTTTTTTTTCAAAATTCTTCTAAAATAATTTGCTCTTTGACACAACTTGATGGATCAGTTCTTCATACAGCTGCTTAAGTGGAAATGTACTTATGGCACATTTTGCTTTGCAGAGTTTCCTAAATGGCTCAGTAGGGGTCAGGACTCAGAATTACACACATGATTATTAATAAAACTGATTAGCAATTTTTCAGTTCTGTTAGTGGAATGTTATAATTGTATTTGTATCAATATTCAAGCTGTGACAGTTTTGAACAATCTTACCTCCAGCTGAGATCACAGAAAATGATGCACAACCTCGAGCTAACATATTCTTCACTTCAATATCAAGTACAATGACACTACAGTGCACACTAACGTAAAATTACTCAATAACATTTTGAAAGGTACCATCTGCCTTTCCTTTAAAACTTTCAAGACGTACTGGTATAGTAGTGTGGCAAGGAAGGAAGAGGAGAGAAGGCAGAACTAGAGAAGGCAGAACTAGAATTTCATTTTATTCAATTTTTTTTTTTTTTTTTTTTAATTTCAGTCAGAGGGCTTTCATGCTTTTAGCCTTGTCTAAAAAAGCCACTCACCACATGACCCAAATTTAATTCAACGAATTCATTTAAGCTCTAATCAATATGTCACTTGGAGGTGTTATATTGTGGTGTTGTTTATATATTCAGTCTGTACTATTTTTCACTTCCATGTTATAATGCTTCAAAAATGTTTATGAACATCATAGCTGTCACCTGTCATGGAATTATTGCTTCCAAACTGTGGCAAATTAGATTAATATTTTCCTTTATTCACTTGTTAGATCCTCAGAAAACTAACTAGAAAGTTGTTTCCTTGCATGTTTCTCCTTCACAAAACATGAGTCAGAAAGTCACTCGCATTGCTCAGTTGCTCAGCTCATTCCCTAAGGACCCCCTTCAGAAGTGGGAAATAAAACTTCACTCTTTCATGCAGAATAAACCCCCAATGCACCATGTAACAGTCTGATAGGAATGTCTTTCAAATAACCACAGCTGCACAGAGAGTGTCCATTTTATATTGACAGTGATTTGGCAATGTTCACAGAACAAGAAGTAACCTTGCTTTGACAATTTTTTTTTTTTTTTCTTATTTGCACTACAGGTCAGTAACTGAAAGATATCTGTCAAACTTTATATGATCACATCTGAGTAAATAATGATTTCTGCATGCCAGGCTTCATTTGACAGTATTTCTGTCTGAGAAATGCCAGCAGCAAAAAGCCCATTAACTTCTTCCACCCACTGCTCTTATATAATTCTCTGTATCTTTGCTCTCTGGGCTGATGGGGAGCAGCAGGGACAAAAGCCATTTGTTACAGGCTTCACATTGTGGGTTAGAGTTTGCTCAGTCACACCACATGGCACAATGCAACCTAAGATGTTAGAACATGAAATGGACTCATCTTTGCTTAAGAAATGTAAGGTGAAATCATGGCAATTTTTTTATTTATTTAAATAGGCAGCCACCTCTGCACAATGCAAAACTGAAATAAAAAAGTAAATTAAATGAAATCAAAAAGCTCTCACCTCTAAGTTTCCAACAGCTGTGCTATAGATTTCTCCTCTCTTATAAACATGCTTTGTGCTAGAATACTGATGGGAAATTACTGGTTGCCTAGTTATGGGTGCTTCTATAAGTCTCACTTTCATTAACAGGCAATGTGTGCCTCTGGCTTACAGTAAATCCACACGGGGAAGAATTACATCCCTGTCACATTGGTACACAAAAGAACTTAGAGAGCACATGTGAACTGCCAATAATTTCTCAAGAGTTTCAGTTGACTTATTGAAATACTTAACACTAACTCTTACAATGCATATTTATTTCTTCCTTTAAAATCTCATTCCCCACAGCAAATACATTTGGGCATATTAGTAAGTGGCCAAAACCAGAACTGTTTATTCTACCAACTAATCCCATGGATTTTACTGCAGTGGGATTCAGCCCTGTGCCATCCATGATTAACATTTGCCTCTTAAAAATAAAGCCCCCAGTTGACAAAACTAATCAAAGTATAATCTTTTTCAGATTTTTTCTTTAGTCCCAAAATATCCAAAGCAAATATTAAAATAAATAAAATGATTACAAATATCTTAGAACAAGGTAGATGGACCTGAGTTTCATGTAACTTTATAGAAATGAAGTTTTGGTTCATTTAATTTATCTTTACAAAACTTCTCATTGTACTGAACAATGCTTGAATCCAGAGTCAATGTCATTGAAAACAATGGTATAGATTGCTGTTTGGACTTTGATCTTTTTCAGATGCAGGTTTGTTTGATATTTATTGATGAATATTTTTGTGTAAAATGGGATTTTATGGATCAGAGGTTTTCTACTCACTGAAATGCATTAGTAAGAATGTCATAATATACTCCAGGGATTTATTTTGTTATTTGAATACAATGATACTTACTGCACTTTGAAATACCCTTGACTCTGCCTTCAGATCTCCAGTTGCTGCTCCAAGAATTCAGAAATCTCAGTGCCAGCCATCTATAGGTGTCTTATACCTATATACAGAGATTCTGGATATCTCGTGTCTTAGACTTCACTTATGTGCATTTCTCAGATGCTTTAGCACATCTCAGCTCAAGATCACCATGTTTTAGTGCATGACTCAAGTCATATTTCCTTATGCAGAGAATTTACATACACAGCTCACATATCGATGCATAAAATGCTCATGGATATCTGAATTTGGCTCTAAACCATGCTCATCTGTACTGCAAAAGGTATCCTTGTAGAGACTATTGTGAAGAGTTTTTAGACTGGATGAAGAATGAAATGCTGCCTTAACTCCCCAGCAGGAACTGTGGTTCTCAATCCAATTCAATCAAGCTTGTGTAATTTCATTTGTATGTCAAAGTGTTGTGGTTTAGGAATGGTATTTCCAAATATAGTACTCCTACTGAAACACTCCAGACTGTGCTCCACTCACTTGTTCCCCCATATTGTTAATAAAAGAGTGTAGGAGACAGGTGAATGTTCACAACTGAATGCTCACCATGTGGAAGCTGGCAATACCCCAACATCTCCACCACACTACCCAACCAGAAAACATTGCTTCCCCCCACCCCGTGTGCATTATGTCAGATGGCATAGAATAACCTCGGGGTTCTAGCCATGCTCCTCCTTCCATCGCAAAAATTCACCCTGTTCTAACCAGGACAGTCACACAGCGCTAATTCTTACCTCCTTCCAAAATCATGTGGGCCTTGATTTAGCAAAATATATAATGTCTTGGTTAATATTTGTCCTAGTTTCATCTTCTTCTTAGTAACTGTCCCAGTGGTTGAAGACTAATGTTGAAAACCCACTGATGTTTTAGTTGTTGCTATGTGGTGCTGACTCCAACGCAAGAACTTTTCAGATTCCCTGCCAGCAAGCAGGTGCACAAGATGTTGATAGGAAGCACGCTTGGGACTGGTGATCCAAACTGGCCAGAAGGATATTAGATATTCCATGCTATAGAATGTCACATTCAGTGTATAGACTGGGGGGAGTTGGTTGTGAGGGATGGCTGTCTGCTCAGGGACACGTTATACATTGATTGAGGGCTGATGAGCAAATGAACTCTGAATCATTTGGATTTTATTCCTTTTCTCTCTCCTATTATTATTATAAAACTATTTTTTTAATTGCTAAGCTGTTCACATCTCAATCCATGGGTTTACTCTTTTATCGTTTCTCCTCCTGTTGTGGGGCTCCTGCATGGTACTTGATTGCTGGCTGGAGTTGAACCACAATATTTTGCATGTGATTCTGTTTGATGCATAATTTAGGACTTTTAGATCAGGTTAATCTCACCTAACAGGCTGCAGATGCAGACACTTAAAGGTAAAGGTATGTATTCACAGTGCACAGAGCAGTACAATACACATAATTTGGTGTCTAAAGTGCCTTTATGGAATCATTTAGAATCACACTCCTAAGATCAAGTCCAGCCATTAGGCTACACAGTGAATTCCAAGTTCATCACCACTCAACCATGTTGTTAAGTATCACATGCATGTAGATGTTGCTTCTTATAGTCAAGGACATTCTGAATCTTGATTTAGTTGTTGAACATTGATGTCTAAAGTCAACAAGTTGACTTAACTTTTAAGTTTCCCTGCTGGGCTATCAGCTGCCTCTTGAGAAGATCAGGAGTCTTCTGGACATTCAGGGTGTCATGAGCTATATTTGGGTATATTCAATGGTACTGTGTCCTTATGTGTGGGCAACAGGAAAAGCAATGAGTTGGCAAAAAGAAGTCTGCAGAGGGTAACTAAGATCTCCTCTTTTAATCACCCTTTGAAAAGTCTTTCTTGCTCTGGGTCTGTGACAACATGAACATGTAGCTTAGTCTTAAATGGGAAGGCTTAAGTGACCTAAATCTTTCACATAGATAGTAAAACATAACAAAACAGTTGTCTTTGTGCCAGCATATTTTGTTTCTCTCACTAGGAAGGACTTTTGTTTTAAGAGACTGAATTACTATAACAATTCATGAATAACCATTAAAGCCATCTGGCAAGTTTTCAAGATGACTTGTTTTACTACACAATGCTTGCACTGGCTTTGATACAGTGACCTGCATAGTGTTGTTTTTGTCCCAGCTTAACTGAGCAGAAACAGTACCAGAAATTGCATTAGTCACTTACCTGAGAAAGCATTTTTATAAGGGGAGACAAGATAATATCATTACGTTATGATTTGAGGTTTGGTGCATTAGAAATAATAATAAGAAATATTCTCTGGTTCTAATTTAAACTCTTACATGGTATGAATTCCTTCATTTTGTTGCAAAAGTAACTTACAAAATTTCAAATCTTGAGTATATAAGGAACTTTCTGTAAATATCAGGGCAATTAATTTTAAATCAACATTTTTTCTGTGACAAATCATTTTGTAAAAGGAAGGAACTGAATCCTGATATGCAAAATTTTTAAAGTAAAAATTATTTATTTTTTAAATAACCAAAAATAATTAGCTTATTTTATTAATACAGGATATACTAATAAGCATGTGACAGATGCAGTATTAAACTCACAGATACATCAATCTGAATAGGTTGGGCAAGATCCAGGAGTTTAAGAGAGAAATCATATTTTATCATTGCCTTGAGGAAGGTTTCATGCATGGCTGCTTTAGTTCCTCTGAACAGAAGAATGATCTCTGGAGTCTTTAGATTCATCCTCTAGACTCTTTTAGGATGACTGACCTGTGATTCATCATATTTACTACAGCATTAATGTGGCTGTTCCACCTCAGGGATGAGATACAACAGCAAGTTCCACTGTGTTCAGTGGGAGGTTTTGGTACATGCAAATACTGCATGAGAGTAAACCTTAATGTATACCCTTTGCAACTGTTACAACACATCAAAGTTAATTGTTCTCATTTATTTTTAAATAAAATGCACGGAGCATGAGTATTCAGTCAGTGTTGTAGAAAGCCACTACAGTAAGGATATAGAAACTTTCTGTAGAGTACATTAGTAATAAAATGACCAGTCTGGATCAAATAAAAGCCCTCAGCTATGCTTCACGCTTAATTACACTCAAAGTGATTCAAAGCTATTTGCTAGCTGTGTCTACTCTAATTTCTAAACTGATCTTCACAGGGCTGACAGAATGCTAAAAAAACAGCTCACAGTGCTGAGTGGGATGGCCAGCAGCAGCACCAGAAACTAAAGGAAGTTGCTTTTTTGTATTTTGCTTTCACTGAAGGCGATTAGCTGGTGTATGGCTTAGCTGTCAAACAGCATAAGTCCTTTTGGTGTACTTGTAGCAGAACGGGCATGATGTGACTTGGAAGAAACCAGCTGACATAAGAATATCAGCTGTGAAAGGGAAGAGGCGTTATTGGCCAGTTTTGTTAGATGTCGCAGGAAGAGAAAGAAAAGCATCAGTGCCTCCATGGATCCTTATGGCTCTCTGGGATGGAGAGCCACTGACAATGACAAGAGGCCATATGTTAAGGAGCTATTCTGGAAGAAAACCAGAGCTGCTGGAGGATTTCACTGCACTGCAGTGAGCAAGGAGCACATTTGGCATATCAGGGGCCCAAGGATGTCTGCAGGCAAATGTGGCCTTATACACACCAGCTTTCTGACTCAACTAGATAACAAGAGTGGTGAATCTATGATAATTATTTTAGGAATTCCATCCGCTATTCTAAATAGAAATAGCTGTGTTAAATTTGTGATCTCCACTTCTATTATCTTCCAGCTTTCTTCAGCTGGAAACACTATAAGATCCCAGACTTCTCTGTTAGAGGTGGTTGATTTAATACTCATAGCATACATGTAAAAAAA
Source organism: Sinosuthora webbiana (assembly GCA_013397395.1). Taxonomy (NCBI): domain Eukaryota; kingdom Metazoa; phylum Chordata; class Aves; order Passeriformes; family Sylviidae; genus Sinosuthora; species Sinosuthora webbiana. The sequence continues at coordinate 393,035 of VXBN01005698.1, read as the reverse complement.
AAATAAAAAAAAATTGTCACACTGTCCAGGTGATCAATATCTTATGTATTCATAGAGTCATAGAATCAAAAATGTTAAGGGGTTGGAATGGACCTTAAACACCATCTAATCCCAACCCCCGCTGCCATGTACAGGGACACCTTCCACTAGACCAGGTTATTCAAGGCCTCCTCCAACCTGGCTTTGAACGTTGCCAGGGTTAGGGCAACCACAACTCTTCATTTTAGATGCATTTCTGTCAAATTTTATGATAAACATGGAAAACTTTCAATATTAAATCCCAAGCAAATCTATTTTATATATATGAAACTTAGAAAATGTCAGATAAATGAAATATACTTGCCCAAATGAGTTGGTGGTTTGCAGATATATCTGCACATCACTTTTTTCTTTTTAATCTTAGAAAAGTTCCAGTTGCATATTGTGTAATTGATCATATAAGTTTAAGAAAAATAAAAATTAATAGAATTTCAATTCTTCCACCCCTTGTATTATAAACATGAATTAAAGAAATCAGTATTTTCTATAGAAAACAAAAAAAAACCCAAAGAACCCATATGCACAGTATACTACAGAGCTTTTTATTAGGGTAGATTTTAATTTAAAGTGTTGTGTAGACAGCAAGAATAATGGCACTATCATAATTTAGACTATGATGTAATGAATTTGACTGAGATCGGATGATCTCTGCAAGTGATGTTTTAAAGTCCTCTCAAGTTTGAATTGCATGTATTAACACATAATACCATCACGACTAATTTAAAATTATGTCTTAATCCAGACAGACTGGGATCATTCTGAGATGGAACTGTCTTTGTACTTTAACACATCTTTGAATTCTTTCCACTGCTTACTTTGATGATATCCTTTGCATGCCTGAGTTTGCTAGTTTGTTTAGAGTTCACAGCTTCAAGAAATCCTGCAACTGCATTACCAAATTGCAGACCTGTCAGCATCAGCAAAATTTGTTAAGAGTGATTTTAGCAGACTGCAATAAATCATGATCTATATTGTATTTCTCTCTCTGTATTTGGTTAAGATCCTCAGTTAGAGCTCAGACCTGCTCCATATTGAACTCCAGTGAAACATTGTCCATAGATACGGTGTGACAGGAATTCCCAGAGATCAGCTGTGCAAATGACTCATTATATACAGAGATAATTGGACTGAGTTCTGAACTGGATTTGGTCAGTACAGCTCCAGACTCCCATGGAGCTATATTGTTTATCAAAAGCTGAGGTTATGGCCACAGACATCTGTTGAGTAAAGGGTTATATGGATTTTTTCAGTTATGCTATACCCTCATGTCACTTGACGTTTTCTTTCATTTTATTCCTTTCATAAGCCTGGAAGGCTCATTCTGCTGGCCAGTGGTCTCTTGCTTTCATATTGGCTCTGTTGAATTGTCTGGGCAAACTTAGTGGGATCCTGTTCCAGGGGCTGATGACTTTTTATCTTTAAGCACAATTTTCACGAAGCTAAAAAATGTGACTGATGAGATGCCATTTTGTTGAATTGCTGTAAACTACTTAATTTGTGGCACAAAAAAACCCCACACATCATTATTTTGCTTGCTTCTTTACTCCTATTTTCATAATAGTTATAGTGGTAGTAATAATAATATTAATAATAATAATAGCAAAACAACATCATCATTATCATTAAAATATACAGACAAAATCCTAATTTTCTATTTCTATTCTATTTATTAGTATTATATATATATAATATATATATTATAAGAGAATAGAATGTAAAGAGGGAGGAAAAGTGAAAAAGAAGATAAGAGGTAAAATTCTATACAAAGAAGAAAACAATAAAACTACTCCATATTATATGACAACTGGGATGGGATCTTCTGTACATGAGCTGAGGATTTTTAGAATGAAACAGAAATGGCAAAAAAAGCCTGACAAAGAAATCAATTGATTGCTTCTTATCACATTTGCGGGCACTTGCCTGATGTATTCTATGGGTTACAAATCAGTCTTCACAAAGTTTTGGAGAAGAGTCCTGCCTATTAAATATAATTTCCAATGGTAGCTTCAGCTCAGTGAAATTCAGGTATTTATGGTACCGATGTCTGTCTGCAAGCCAGGTAGCTCAGTTCATTTGCCCACATAAACATGTCTAACACCATGTCAGTGTGTCCAGCCTGGCCTCCAGCTGCCATTGCAGCACAGGACGTGTTACCAAGAGATCTCATGCAATATGTGACTGTCATCTCCATGAACATGCCCTGGGTACTGAGTGGCATCTCAGATGGCACCAGACATTGAAGTAGGGACAGATGAGTAGAGCTTTAGGTCCTCCTTGAAGAAAAGTGATTAAGGAATCCATCCAGTGTGTTGACAAGTATGTTTCTGTAGTCTAAATAAAGTGAGGTGATCTTGGAACATTGAAAATGATGCTTTGGTTCCATCATAATTCAGGCCCTTTTAGTTCACCTTTGCCTTTAAAGCCGATGAGTTCTTACAGATAAATTTAGTCTAAATAAAAAAAAATGAGGAAACTGGAGATAAAGAGGCAAGAAAGACAAATAGTATCTTAAAACATGTAGAAAGAAACACAATAGAAGAGACTATGAAAGAAAAATTAGAATTTTAACTTAGATATTTTTAATTAAAAAAACCCCAATATTCAGTGCTAAAAAATAAACAAGTTAAGTTCTGATTCAACAAAGTGAATGAAGATATGACTGTCTCACTGAGACTTTTGCTAAATCTTACACAATAACACTTTTTCTGCTTTGGCTGTTGAGTTTATATGCTGTTGAGTAATAGTTTTAAACTGTGAATTGAGACACAATAGGTGGATCAAAGCTGTACCTTTTACGGTAAAACTACTACTAAGATTGTGTTTAGCAGTGTATAAAATGTCTTCCTATTTCTTTAGTGCATCAGTTTTCAAGGATCTCTAAAGCAAACATTTTAATCCCAAAGGTTTCTGAATATGATATTATACCTCTGGCATTGTGTTTTCACAAGCATTTTAGGTGCAACAACAAGAAAATGTAGAAGTTGTTAGACTCTACTAGTGATCTCTCAAGCATGGGAATTGTCCTACTGAGTTCCTTCTTAATTACTTTTACCTTATTATTCATATTTTCATTAAGTTAGTAAGCTGTCTTTCTTGTAGTGTCTTCCATATCTTTTCTCTCTGGAACTGGGATTGTATTAAATTACTGTACTTTACCTCATCCAGGATGTCTTACAGTTGCATTTTAATCACTTTAAGATATTTCATTTTTGCATATCCTGTTAATGGTACTGACATATTTTGTATCATATTGCAGGCATACATTAAACATGTACTTTAGGGATAAGCTATTTGGAGTCAGGTTTGGCTGCACACACTCCATCAGTGGAACTTATCTTATAACAGAATAATCTTCCAGGGAATAACATCAGGTCTTTAAGTTGACACCCTGGATTTCATAGAGTGGGTAAACAGTTGATTGGGTTTTGGTCTTTATGGAACAAACCGAGGCATGTTACTATAACAGGATTCTAAAAAGATGTTCCTCTTAACATAGGGGTAGGTGAGTCTAAATGCACATCTGTTTCTGTGTTTCTGATGAGATCAGAGTTTGTTAGTTTCCCAAGACATAGTTAGATAGACCCCACTCTAGCACTCCCAAGTTACCTCCAAGTTATTTACAGAGAAACAGATAATGTCTCTATAGCAATTCAGCAATTAAATGTCCTCCCTTACTGTCTCTACTATTGGGAATAGAAAAGTTTTTACTGGGGGCATTATTTAGTTGAATTATGCACCAGGGATGGGTCACTCTAGACAGAAAATTTCTTCAGGTTTCAAGTAGTCCTTTTCAATAAGAAACACTGCTGAAGTGGGTCATGTAAAATGGTCAAAGGCATATATAGGCTCTTAACTCTATCACTTGTTTCATTTGCCCAATGAACATTCACTAAGTATTGGCAAAGGGGCTGAGTTTGAAAGGAACCTCTAGAGGTCTCCTGATCTGAACTACTAGCCCAAGCAGGACCACCACGAAGAGTTGACCACGTCCAGGTGATATCTGAATATCTCCAAGGATGGAGGCTCCACAGCCTCACTAGGAAACTGGTAGTTCTTGGCCACAATCACAACAGAGGTCTCCTGATATTCAGAAAGAAACTTCAGTATTTCAGTGTGTGCCCATTGCTTCTTGTCCTCTTGTTAGGCACCACAGAGAAGAGTCTGTCTCTCTCTTCTTTAAACCCTGTCTCTCTTCAGGCATTTATATTAACTGATAACCACAACCCCTCCACCCATGAAGCCTTGTCTGCTCTAGTTTAAACTGGCCCAAGCGTCTCAGCTATTCCTTTTATGAGAGATGTTCCAGTCCCTTTATGATCTTTGTTTTGGTTTGGTTTGGTTTGATTTGTTTTGTTTTTTTTTGTTTGGTTTGGGTGTTTTTGTTTTTGTTCTTGACTGTCTACAGGATGTCCATGTCTCTCTTCTGCCTTGTAGCACAGGGTTGGACACAGAAGTCCATATCTGACCTCACCAGGGCTGAAGGAAAAGATCACCTCCCTCTACCTGCTGGCAGCACTTCTCCTAGTGCAGCCAAGGATATCATTGACATTCCTTCTGTCAAAGTCACATCACTGGCTCATGTAAAATATTTTGTCCATCAGGACAGCCAGAGCCTTTCCTGACAAGCTGCCTTCCAGCTGGTCCAAACATGTACTGGTGAGTGAGGTTGTTCCTCCACAGCTGCAGCACTTTGCACTTCTCCTAATGCAACTCCACAAGGTTCCTGTCAGACTAAATCTTCAGGCTGCCAAGGTTCCTCTGAATGGCAGAAGGACTGACCTCAGACTGACTTCTGACTTCTGCCAAGGTCCCTCTGGCATATTAAACCACTCCTACAAGTTTTGTGTAACTGGAAAACTTTTTGAGAGTCCACTTTGTCCTGTGACTCTGATGAACTGGACTGGACTCAATACTGACTCCCAGGGTGTAGGGCTAGTGGCTTCATTCTTACTAGACTCCTGACAGTAATGACACCACCTTGGGCCCATTCCTCCAAAGAGACATTTGTGCACTCATCTACAGAGATGTACTGTATATTTGGTTTTTCTTCAGCAAGATTTTGACAACTGACATACTTTCCCCTACTCCCTTTATGTTTCTGTTATAAGCCAAAATACCAATAAACATATTTCCATGCTCATATGTACTCAACCTTGTTTTAGGACATGATCTGAAGAAGTTTCTCTCCCTCTCTCTATTATTGCTATAAATGTAATTTGCAATACAGGACTAGATATACAATATTTTTTCAAATATAGAGATGCTAAAACTCTAGTAAAAATGAATAGGAACATGGCATTTAAATCTCCAATAAAAAACTCTTTATTAGATTCATGTAGCGATTACATCCAGTACAGCAAATACAGCACCAAACTTGGATAACGTAAAGACATACTAATAGAGAAAACTGGTTTTGCATGTTTTGTGTTTTGTTTGGTGGTTTTTTTTTTCAGATTAAGAGTATAAATAACGTTATCATAGATTCTATACTGGAGCATATCATGTATATTGATAAAAAGTTTGAAATAAAAAACAAATAAACAAACAAGAAGTCTATTCTTTACAAGTTTGCATCAAGAAATTAGCATTATAGTGTCTCTCCTATATGCCATAAATTCATATAGAACTTCTAGGATTTATTTTAGAAAAGACTTGCATAGAGTTTCTGGTTTCTTTATCCTTGAGAAGGCCTTTGAATTGGGAATTATCTCTTGAAAAAGAAGATCCTTACACTTTTAAAACCTTGGCTCATAAATTATGTTTACGCTGACATGGAAAGTGGAAATTGATTTCCAAGGGTATCTTAAATGTTGCCTCAGTTGCCTCTACTTATTGCAGCCAGTTTATTTGAGAAGTTTCTGGGTTTAGTGTCTTAATTTCCAGTTCTTATGTTTGTCTTTTAAAGATTCTTAAAAAAATCAGAGCTCAGAAATCAAAGTTCAGAGGATATGTTTTTAAAAGTATTCTGTCTTTAGTTTTGGGAACATTTTAATGTGCCTGCAGTTGCAAAGGTGTACATTTGAATCAATCAGTAAAAACATTATCAGAGCCATTGAAGAATGACAAGCACTACAAACTGCTCTACCTGACCTATTTCCTATTTCCTTTGACCACTTTTGGGTGAAATGAAATATCTGAATTTATTTTGAAGAAACCTATTACTGCACATCAGCTGTAGGGGTACTTTGGGCAGCTGGCTGCAATGATAGATAGATAGATAGATAGATAGATAGATAGATAGATAGATAGATAGATAGATAATCTCACTGATACAAAAACTGAGATCAACACATTTCAGATACATGTATTCTTTTCATGTTTGCTCATAGGAGTTCTTTCTGTTTAATAGGGGTGGTTTTTTTCCCTATGCTGTTTTCTTGGAGACAGGCAGTCTGTTCTAGAGTGTGGATGCTTAAAACTAACAGAAGAATAAACAAATTTTGATTATTATTTTTGAAAAGGAAAATCCCTTGTTGACACTATGAAAATACATTGGGAAGTACACGTATGTTATAGGGACATGGTGGATTTTCATTCAGTAAGAAGAGTTGCCTTGGAGATTTTCTGATTTTTCAGCTGCATAAATTACTTTAACAATAGGTACAACTGACCTGTCTTCACCATGTTTCTGTCTTATGTGACCACAGCAGCAGCCCTACTGCTATATGGTTAAAGGTATATTTGTTCAGTTATTGCCTTTATGGGCATGTCTGGAAAGAGGAAACATCAGCTTCTTTAAGGTGTCTGGCCGAGCACTTTTCAGTGCAAAAGGAGATAACAATAAAAGGAGGATGACACAAACAAGAACATACAGAGATACAAACATGACTAGCAAATGAAAAGGGAGGAAGTCAGACCAGGTCTGTCACACTAATTGATGAGGGTCTCTGGGAGTGTGGGAATGCTTCCAGCACAGTTATCTGATCAGAGATCTTGTCAAATGGGAAAATAAGGAAAAGGGGAAAGCAGAAACAAAATACCCAAACCTGACAGGTGAGCATAATGCAGACAAAGATAAAAACCAATCTTGGTCTGCCACTGTAACAGACGGGCTATCGAGAAGCTGCAGACAAACTGGGGTTTTGCAATTGGCAACAATGCAACCCTGAGGGTCCTGGGTATTGGAGGGGGTCAGTGCAACTATACCAGGTCATCAGGAGCTGTGCAGGGGAAGCAGATGAGGGAGAAATAAAGAAGAGGTAAACAGAAAAGGGTATAAAAGGGGGCAGTCACATGTAAAAGGGTCACCCCAGTTTGACCAGCCAAGTAAGATTCCCCTTGTTTAGGCAGACGTGTCAGGGAGGAGGATCTATGCTGGTATTCAGAAGAACCTGTGAGCATAGGGAGCCTGTAGGATGAACGTGTGTGCATTGAGTACCCAGCAGGGAGTCAGGGACCCACAAGACAAGTAAGGGGTGCTAGAATCCTCATAGCAGTGCTGAGCTGGCACAGGGAGCATGCCAGGGCTGGGACAACTCATGAATGTGTGTGTACTTTGAACCTAGGCAGTGTGGGGTGTGTGCTGCACTAGTGACTTTCTGCTCCTCCCAGCCAAAGAAGAGTAGGAGATTTGTCTGCCTGTGCCTGTGTGTGGTGTGAGTCTTGAATGTGGGGGAAGCTGGGGCAACACCTTATCTGTGGCCACACTTTATCTGTGGCCCTCTGTGTGACCAGACCAGACTTGTCTGTGTCCTACGAATCTCCGTGCAGATGTGTCCTTGACTGTGCACAGGTGTCTGTGACTGTGTCTCTGGGGTATGTGATCAGCATTGCTGCTGGTTGTGGAAATCACAAAGGAGAAAGGGGAAAGTGGCAGCCACATCCATCAGCCAGAGACTCTGGGACTTCAGGAAGTGGCTGCTCCTAATATCAGTTGACATTGCCACTCTAAATGTATATATAACTCGCTCATATGGAGAGTGTCCTAAGTTTAAAAAAAAATCTAAGTAAAAATAGAATGTGGGAGGCTTTGATACTGACGGATTTTTTTTTCTCCTACTGACAAAATAGCCTTATACACTTACACTGAAAATTACAAACCTATAAAAAGTCAATGTATAGAATTCCTATGCAGGACTACATGTCCCATTATATTGTATGTACTAAAAATGAAGGAATTTATACCTTTGGTCAATTGATAAGCTTCAGCAATTCTTGTATAAATATCCTGATTCCATTTGTTTAATCCTATTAATTATTACAGACCAGTTGAGTTAAGGGAACTTTTCTGAACTCACTCACTTCACTGTTATTGTAAAATAGTTGTGGAAAGGTGGGGTACAAAAGATTTTCTGGATGAATGTGTGAATAATGAAAAACTGAAGTGCTCATTTTATCAGGACTCAATTGACTAAAACAATCTCATCACTGCTGCAAGTTTACAGGAATCATGAATGAAGGAAGGTCTTACTTTCATTCAAATTTTAAGGGTAAAAATAGTTTGCAGCAACTCCGATGAAAATGAACAGAGAATAAATGGAGTTCATTTGACATATTTTGAAAGTGAAGCTTTGGATGGAGTGGAGTCAGTAAAATTCAGGCAAAAGAAATGATGACAGTAACGGTGGATGGGCATGGTGAATAAGAAAAACATATACATATGTAATGCTCTAAGGTAATGACCCTAAAATACTTATGTCCTAAAAGTACTAAGATATGTCCACTTTATGCCCTAAGAGCAATCAGTCAATTTTCAGATGTTATATGAATGTACATGCTATGAAGAAACAAAAGCTGCACTGCAGTCCTTGTGGACTTGTGTGTATCCAGCAGCTGGGTGGCTTTAACTATTCAGTCTAGACACCCTAGTTAGCTGAACATTCCAGTCAGCTATTGATAGATCCAGCTACTCTTGCCCCATGATTAATTAGTGCTTTAGCCTTCCAGCATACTCTGGATGAGTATATTAATTTTTCTTTGATCTAATGCAAACACTGATGAAAAGTAATATCTGACAAAAAAATCAGAAGCTGCCTCCACTACTAGTGGACTAGAAAAGGAGGAAGAAAAGAATAACATTTCACATTTAAGACACAATAGGGTGGCATAAACATTGAGAAACACTGTCAGGGCAGAACTCACCACTGCAGTGACAACCAGCAACAACTTCCCTGCCAAATCTAACACAGCACTCTGTGTACAAACGAGCATATGGATGTTTTGTCAGCAATACAGTGAGTCAGTGTGAGCCAGGCAAACTCCTGTTGTGTACTAGCAGGAACAGGTTTCTAGGGCCTGAAGGTGCTTTAGTGTGTTGGTATGAGGATAAAAGTATATGCCATGTGCTTAAAAATACTCTTCCTCTTGAGTTTCCTTTCTCAGAATATATTTTTTTCTCAAAAGCCACCTCTTCTGTGTGTTCTGACATTAGATTTTACACTTTTTTAAAGAGAAAGATATTGTTTAATTGTCTGCTAGACAGTAAACACAACATGTTCCCATTGTTGCTTTGAGTGATTTATGTGAGATGTTTTTACTGGAAACGCTGCTTCTTTTGTCTCCTATGCAAACTCTTCTCAAGCCTATAGATTGCTTTGAATGCAGAGTTTTCTGAACCAAGATTTTTTCCCTTAAATCACTAAAGTTTATTTGCCTGACATATGTGCCTTTTGATCTCCCCTCTTCCATTTTTTACATTTATCATCTCTAGGGTTTCTAGAGCTGCTTTGTTCACTGACATTTTCTTGTTCTTTTTACATAGTAAATACAGCTGGTTCCTGTACCCTGGTACAGTAGTACACAGTACAGCTACCACTATACTCTGGTGAGGGAATGGGAGAAAAATTGAAGTTCCCATCTGTTGGCTTGTAGCTGTGCCCTTCAGCCACTTCCAGGAAGACTCACATTTTAATTCTGGCTGCCAGTAAAGTAAAATTTGTATAATTGCTTCAGGTTATTCCTAACAGAAGAAACATCATTTGGAAAGGTGCATGTGTCTGATGCAGTGTGGGGAAGAGAGATTTTCTTTAACTTAATACTTACAGTGTGTGCTACTTCAATGGCTTGCAACTTAATAAAAAAATCTAGGCATGTTTCATCTTACTTTATTGTTAATGTCTACATTATTTAATCTTATTAGCGCTTTCATTAATGAATAGATATAAATAAGCAGCTCTGAGATGTATTTTGAAGCAGTAGATGAAACAGGTAGAGTTGAGATCTAGATTTTTAAAATCTAGTTTAGGTGAGATGAATTGCTCCCCAGGAGTGCTCCCTTCAAGGCCTGTAAGAAAGGTGGGGGACACCAAGTGATCTGCTCAAAGGTAGATGCTCCAATCTGTAGGCATCTAACATTAAGTGTCCAATATAACATGGGTGGCTGGTGTCTCATAAGATTTAGTGGAAATATAATCAATAATACCACAGAATCCTGCAGAGATGCACTGCTAACTTGTGTTTAATATATTGTTCTCTGGAATTCTCCAGTACCCTTCTGAAGACCTGCTTTCTATCCAGTCAGTTCCTAACTTTGCAGTACTATGGAGTAATTTCAGTTCAGCTGTGGGATTTGCATTTGTCTTGCTTGACCTTCATAAATGTTTTCAGTCCATTTCTCCAGCTTGTTGACGTCGCAGTGAGTGGCATCCATCTTTCTGTCATATTACCTCCCCTGGTTTGATGTCATCTGTGAGATATTTGAGGTTCCATTATGTCCCATCATCAAGAGCATTGATGAGGCCTTGCATCAACTCCCAAGAAAAAATATTTTTAGCTGATTGCCAGATCAATCCATTGACCATTATCCTCTGAGTTTTCAACTTTATACAGTTTTTCAGCCACTATATCCCATTAGGTCCAAAACAAGGTCAATGACATCTAAAGGATCTGAGTACTCTAATGCACCTTCTCCATAAAGAAAGAATAGGCTTGCCTAAGGGTTCCCCTACACCTAGAAAACAAACTCCAGTGAATTATTTACAAACTAAGAAGAAGAGGTTGTGGCATTGAAGATACTGAGAACAAGGTAGTTCTAAATCTTTTTCTGATCAGCAGCCAGGAATAGTAATGAAAGACTTCCTACAATGCTAAGCAATGCCAGATTCACTTAGGAGTATGTTAAATACAAAATGGCTTAAAGCCCAAAAGAAAACATGACTGAAATGAAATACAAACAATTGAACCTTTATTTTGAAAAGTATTAGTTTGCTGGAACAGAGTGACAAATTCTAATGAATGTCCTTAATGATTTTACAGTGGGACAAATCATCTGTGAAAGTAAGGTGGTTATAAAAGACACTTACTGTGCAATATGAATGCTAAATGAAATCAGACATCCCTGTAATCAACATCAATAAAAGCACCATAACTAATTTTCCTGCTTCAAAGAGCAGCATAATAAAATGTACAAAAAGAAAGAACCCGTGGCCTAAAAATATTGCTCACATATACAGAGATATGCATGTACATATTCTTATATACATTTTCAATGTTGAGTGAAATGCTTACAAATGTAAAAGGAAGCTATTTACAAAGATATTCTTTCCTGTTCATGGTTATTTCTTTTGACTTTACAGGGGGAAAGAAAAAGCATCATTAAATTAATATGGAATAATTTTCAGTGGATTTGGGTTGATATCCAGAATTTAGGTAAATTTTACTTTTCATCCAAAAATAATCCTAAAATAATTGCTTTGGATTATATAGTCCAAGATGCCATGAAAGGTTGTGCAGATTTATAAGAGATCCAAAGCATAGATGTACTATAGTTAATAATGATATAAAGAGGAAATGGTGAAGACGTACTATAGTTGATAATGAAATAAAAAGGAAATGGTGAAGACTAGATACACTGGAGCAGGAACTGACTTTTTTTTGCTCTGAGTTTGAGCAAAAGATTTGAGGAAGTCATGCAGTGGGATTTCTAGAATTTAACTATGATACAAATTGGGGAAACAGTATATGTTACATCACTGCTTGCATTTGGGGAAGGAAATCTCTTTGAGGAAAAGGGTTTCCTTCTGATCAAGTAGCTCTGATCATGGAGCTGATTCCTAGCTGGAGGGAGAGCTTGAGTGGCACTGGGAACCATAGGGAGTGGTTGGGTAATGCTGATTTTGTGCTGCAGGGAGTGGTGGGCATAGTGTGGCAGAGGGAACGGTTGGGTAATGTCTGTTGCTGGGGATTTCTGTGGTGCTTCTTTTCTTGCACCCTGAGTCCTTAGTATTACTATTGCTACTATTTATTTTCTTATCTCACTGTCATTTCCAGCAAATTGTTCTTATCTTGACCCATGATCTTAACCTTTTGTGCCTTCAATTCTCCTCTCCATCCCATTGCAGGAGGAAGGGGGAGAGGAAGAGGAGTGAGCAAGTGGCGATGTGGTTTGGAGAGTATCAATAGGAAGTTTAAACTATTGATACCATTCCTTAATCACAATATGTACACTAGGTAAATTCAGTATACAAATTTCTGATTTTGAATATGTCTCAGCATTTAAGCCCCGCTTTGGGTAAACCCCCATACTTGGGGGCAATTGTGCTTCTATTTAATCCAAAAGATGAGGATATTGTAGCTTCTATTGGGGTGCAAAAAATAGTTTCTCGTTTTTCAAACGTACTGCTTTTTCTCTTATGCAATCCCAAGTCTGAATTAAAAGGTTCCCTTGCTTTATTCTTTCCACATAAAATGGTGAAAAGCAGTTTTCGTATTTTCTCATAACAGTAATAAATGTATTCTCCTTACAAATTTACTATTGAGACAACTTAAAAATTTTGAATGTTATCTTGACTCCCCAAATTTTTCAATTCAAAAAGCACAGATTACTTTCTGATTTAACAAGGTAGCATTCATAGGTCATGAAACAGTTAAGTGCTCATTTCTCTAGAAAATTACAGAATTACTTCACATTACTGCAGTGACAATTCTTCGGAGTCACAAAGCAGGCTGGTGTATGTCTTGGTGTGAATGTGAACATAACCCACACTGGATGCTTCTGCACAAGCATGAGAGCTGATCAGAATTGTCACTGCAAACATTTTGCTGTGAGGACAATAAAAGAAGGGTGATCTTTGAGTGGGAAAAAAAGCATAAATAATGTTTTGGCTTGACTTTTAATGGACTAAAGGTAAAAAATTGCTATAGTTCACTACAAACAAGTTGGCACAAGTTAAGTTGTTTGCATCAACTGGAAAAAAGGATAAGTAGCTCCATCTTGAGCCTTAGTGGCTATTAGATACATCCCTGAAGAGAAGGGTGATAGGCACATCTTTTAGTCCAATCTGTCTAAGCCTCAATATAGCTGTAGCATTAAGATGGTGTTTTCAACATTAAAATTAAACCTCTGTTGAGAAAGAGGTGACTTTTTTCATCTTGTTTCTTCAGTTACTTTTTTTTTTTCTCCCCATAATCCCTTAATAGCATTTGTTGTTAGTTGAACAAATATAGAAAATACAATTCAAACAGCGAGTCCTCCGTGTTTTCATATTTTTTGCTCTAGGAAACTTGTACCTTCTGAACCATTTCAACATCCATCAGATTCACAGAATAGTGCAGAACAGGCTTTCCGAGGGAGGCATCCTGCCGTTGGCAACTCTCCAGGCCTCTTCAATGAAATACTAATTTTAAATAAATTTAATTATCCCTTTTAGAGTTTTGGCTTTTGCTTAATTTGTATAAATAATTTGGGCATTTAATTAGCTCTCACTTTGTATCACATAAAATAATTGGGACTGCTTTGTCAGGCAAAATCTTCCTTTCAAAATGAATTACTCAAATGCAAGTCCTTGCTCTTAGTTCAGGAATTACATCACTTCCAGCTTCATAATCTCTTTTTCTAAAGCTGTTTGATGTTGATCAGTATGGACGCCTCCTCCTCTGCTGCTGGATACAGACACCATTGACTTACTAATATCTCAACAATATTGCAATCCAGCTTCAGCTTTCCTAGGTTTTCACTTCACCACTGCAGCATGTCAGTAGCTCTCGATCTATAATGTGCTTTTTCTGGAAGCTGTGTGTTCTACAAAGAAAAAAAAAGAAAAAATGAGAGGAAGCATATATTATAGGTTCCCTTGAAATTTGAATATTATATTAATTGAAGAAGAACAGATCAGGTGAAATGAATGGAGGGTTGTTTCTTCCCATTTAACTCAGCTTCTTCAGTCAAAGATGCCTGCAGAAGTACAGCTAAAGAACATGTGGGCTCATTCCAGGAAGATCTATGAATTTAGAGCTCATGCAGAGGTTGAGAACCTGTTGAGATGAGCCATGGCCTTGGGCAGCCCTAGCAGAGGTAGGGCATACAGGGCTCAAGCTGTTGCAAAGAGCCTTCCTGGGGACTTGTCAGGACACTGAAGAATTTATCATGCCTAGGAAAATCACTGAGATGGCAGACACTTGTACTGGAACAAAGACTTGTTTGAAAAGAATGCGTCTGTGGGGAGAAAATGTTATTTCATTTTTTATTCTGTTGAGGCATAATTCAGCTGGCATCAGTGTTTAGCTCTGTTTGAGATTCCATATTTAAGAATTCACAAGACCTCCAGGATACCCAGCCTCCTAGAACTACAGGTGGGTGCCTAGGTAGAATGCCCCAGAACATCTGAAATTAGCCAAGAAACCTTGGGTATGCTCAAGTTGCTTAGCTGCCTTTAGGCAACTGAAACAAGACCTGGAGATTTCTCTGTTTAAAAAAGTTAGTGATCTTAGTTTTTTGTCTAGCAAGACTTCACTTTCTGCTTTCTGGACCTTGAAAGATTTTTTTTTTTTTTTTTTTTATGGTGAAAGCCAAAAAAAAATGTTTTCTCTATCATGGCTTTGAGTTTCTTTTTCACAATGGCATTTTTTCGAAAATAAGTATGGTTTCTAGTACCATTTGGTACTAGATATTTATTTCTATCAAGAGAAACCAAAAGCCTGGGATTCTTGCAAATAAATGGAAGGGATCCATACACCACTGCTTGCTGGTATTCTTTAGGACTGGTGTTCAAGTACTTTATATTAAGCAATCATTAAGCTAAAACACAGAAATAAAATAACATCCCCAAAGTAGAATTATTACAAGGAAAGCTTTGCTATTACCACCTCCTCATTGAATGAGTTTCTTATATCTGTTTAACATCTGATAGGTTACTGTAAAGAAATTAAAATTAATTGTGACTTATTCTTTTAGAACCCACAACTTCACAGTCAAACTGCCTTCATGCGAAAGTCCCTGCCTTAATGGAATGATTCTTTGTAAAGCCGTAAACAAATGACAAAGTTAACATGATAGCAGTGAAAGCTATTAATATACTGGAAGCAGGTAGAAACTGCATTTCTCATATAACCATGGGGGAGTCATCATTGTTTTAGAAATAGGAAGATGATGGTTACTACTGCCAGACCTTTGAGTATCATTTGTCGGCAGAAGACGAGCATAAAGAGCAATAAAAATTTAGTGGGGATAGGATGTGACTGTGCAGTAACTATCACCTGGTATCATCCTGTGGAAAAATAAATCCATATGAGAATATAGGAACACAGCACAAGGAATACAACAGAATCAAATGTATTTCTGATTGTGGTGAGACCCAAATACTGCACTGTGGGTTAAAAAATGTTTATGGTTGTTAATTAGGCAATAAAATATCCATGGTAAAAAATCTTTATAATCCTAGTCCATTATCAGCTGTTTTATATATCAGAACCAAAGTTAATATCCTCTAGATATTTTTATACTAGGCAATGGAAACATAGACGCTCTCAGAGTAAGAGAATTTAAATAAATGCCAGCATTCATTCTGTTCCTACAGTCCTTTAAAGAGATTTGCATTTTGCAGTGTGAGATACTGAAATACTGCTACATATTATATTCTATAGATCTTCACATCATCTTATAGTCTTTCTATATCAGTCTCACCCCACTGAATACTGTCCTTATTAAAATTCTCACATCTTCTCAATATTGAGAATATTATAGTTCATCACAGAGCTTTGTTTAGATCAGATTCCCCTGTTTATTTTCCAGAGTGTGATCCCAGAACGAATAAACTTTCTGATTCTTTTCCTCTATAATATTTTAAAGGAGGCTTTGAGGTTACTACAGATCTCCTGGTCCTGTAATACATAACACTATCAAGTTTGCAGTCATTCCTAGAGATCATTATTTAGTATACTTT
The DNA here is from genome assembly GCA_013397395.1 of Sinosuthora webbiana. NCBI lineage: Eukaryota > Metazoa > Chordata > Aves > Passeriformes > Sylviidae > Sinosuthora > Sinosuthora webbiana. Next base: position 376,899 of record VXBN01005698.1, on the reverse strand, counting down.
ATATGTCACAAAGGAACCATCTCTTCATGTGGCATGTAGTGGGTCTTCCTTACTCCTGAAATACCTACTCTTCTTATCTGACTTTTTTTCTGGCTGGTCTTTCTTTTCTTTCCCATATGTATTCTTCTTTTCCAGGTTTAATGTAGTTGTCTTGGAGAATTTCTGCTGCAAAATTTATAAGATAACTAACTCCACAAGTGATGAGATGTTGAATTTTTTTTAATTGAACTCTATTTTGTGAATGCACAACAATAAATACCCTGTAATTTTAATTTCATGTGAAGTAACAAGTGTGATAGTAAAATGTATAAGTACTCAATGGGAGGATTCAAACAAAAAAAGTTGAGCTCAATACAGAAATAAATCTACGCAGGGCTTTGTGAGCCATGCTGGCCTTCAAAACAGTGAAATGGTCTTTTTAAAATCTGCAAGGTCTCTTTCGGTTGAGTAATTGTATGGATTTGGTAGAATTTTTCCCAGCTATATAGAAAAAAATTCAGTTCCCTTAAAAGCATTATATTTATACTTATATTTAAGTTTTCATCTTTCCGGATCTTGACCAAAACATAAAAAGAAATGCATTAAAAAATAAAGAGCATGGACTCTTTCAGTGTCTATAATCTAAAGCTCCCAGTATTTTTATGTCAACCTTCAAAATTTATGCATAGGACAAATATGGAAAGCCTAGATGACATCCAAAATGTTTCAAAGTAAATGCATCACTGTAGTAAATGAAATATTTCCACTGCCTTTAATGTTTTAATAAATGTTCAATGCACAATCCTCAGCATCTGGTCTCTCAAAGTACATAAATTTCAGAATTCACAGGTGTCTCAGAAAAATTAAAAAAACCCCACCACATCCTCTCAAGTGCCACTTCCTTACAAAATAGGATTTACACCTTAGGGATGGTCTTTTGTATGCATCTGGAGTAAAATGTGTTATGTTAGAGGAAGATTCCACAGAAGCAAAATATATTATTCTCACTATAAACCCAATACTTTCCTTTTAAGAATTGTATAAAGGGAACATGACTGATAGGGCACTGCTAAGGCATTGCAAAGTGTCATGAATACTTTGGAAATCATTGTCTGCTTTACAAGGTATTGTATATTTCCCTCTTCCTTTCAAGATTTTGTCTTTTTATTAATTGTAAACTCCCCAGTATTTCACTGTTAAGAGCTAACCCAGTGTAAGTAAAATATCTTTATAAAGCTGAATTCTCTGTGAAGAATATAAAGCTACAGCATTTTTCCCTGTTTGGTTTGATTATGACTAGATAATTAAATTGAAATATTGGACATAGGACACATTATTTATTTCTTGCAGAAGAATTTAATTTCATGCATGAGAAGTTGCTTCTTCCCCTTTTTGTCCACTTCTACATGTCTCACTAAAACAGTAAATTTTTTTGTGGGGAGATTTTTGGATGACATCTATTACTAAGGTCGCATACAGGTGGTTATTTTTTATAGATCAGATGAGCATTGCAGATTATCTGTTGGAATTAACATGCTTGGCTAACAACACTTAATAAAAAAAAAAGTCTGTTTATGGAGGAAACAAGAAACCCATGGAACAAAGTTCTCCAGGGAATGAAATGCTGTTTATAGAAGGTTGTCTCATATTTGTGTCCACTTAAGCTAGAATTTTTCATTTCAGTCCATGATCTTATGCCAAATTGATTGAACTACAATACACAACAAAAAATAACATGCAAGAAACTGGACCTATTGCTCATGTGAGACAGTCAGTAGACTGAAAAGGATAGGATGCCCTTCATTTTCTTATTTGCAATACCTTAGCTGATTGAAACTAACAGTAGTTTAAAGTCTGTAAGGATTGCAGGATTAGGACTACAATGAGAAGATTGCTCTATTTGTTTTGTTGGATTTAAACAAGTATTAAGCCCAACTTTTCAAGGAACAGGTGGAATGAAAAATGCATTACATTTCTCTTGTGCTTTTACACACAAGGTATACACACATGTGCGTTTTACACACGTATATTTTTGATCTATCTGTCTATCTATCTATCTATCTGTCTATCTATCTTCTCTTTTTTTTTTTTTTTTTTTCTGTCAATAGGTAGTATGCACTGAAATTTGCTCAGGAATGACCTAGACTCACAGTGTAAAACACAGGAAGTGATGAACAGCAATATTGTGTCTGGAGATAATAAACATAAAATTTATCTCATTTAGCTTTAGCCATGTAGTAGTTCAATGTCACAATCAAGGCAGCCCAGGTATTTAATGAAGAGCAGGGAAACTGTTACAGGGATTGTCATTTCATCTCAGTTGTCCTCAGGATGTATGAATTTTTTCATCAATTATAGAGGGGTACGGGAGAGTTTGCTCAGATTCAGTGCACAGCTTTTGGGAAATAAAGTTAAATGCAATGCTTTGAGGTAACTAATAATATTTTGTGTGAGAGATAAACCAATATTGTGTAAGAAAGTACAGAAAAACTGTAATTTCCTTTGTAAACTTGATAATTTCTGCATGTGGATCTGCCCTTGTGGTGCACAGACAACTGGGAAGGAGCCCATTTCAACAATTTAATTAGTACCTTAAGTTCAAGGTACAAATTGGAATCAGCTGAATTTTATCCCACAGAATCTGAATTTCTTTTACAATGAGGAAAGAAAGGACAGACTGAAGTGGAATAGGGTAGATAGAAGAAAAGTCATTGTCGAAGAAAAAGCAAAGGCTGAAAATCTCTCTAAGGTCAAAAAATATGGCCAAAGTACATTGGTACATACACAAAAACCCAAAAGCTTTTTTTCTCCTTCTCCAGACACCCCCCTGCTCCCATATCCCCCTGCAACCAAGAAAAAAACTATCAGCCAAGCCACGACTTTTTTTCTTGAATAAGACTTGGGAGAGAAACTTTGAGGAGCAGAGAAGTGCTACATTACTTGTACTACCACACTTGCGAACTAGTATGCAGAGTTTCTTCATAGTTCTCCTGGGGGAGCTGAAGAGTTCAAACCCTCTGTACCGTATATTAAATGGAAGAGTTAGTTTGAAGCATTTGATGTGTCTGTAAGAAATAGATTTCCTTGCTGTGCTTTTACGTTTGATGTGCAATGAAAGTGGTGAGGAGAGAATACAATCAATTGAAGAACTGTGATATGAGCAAGGAAATTTTACATTAATTTTTCATTCAAATATGCACAAAGCAGAAAAAAAAGCTAGGAAAAAATATCAAGGAGATGTGATAATAGACCATGAATGGAATAAATAGGAAAACTCAGTTTGAAGGAATTAAATCTTAAGGTATAGGACACAGCAGTGGCAGAGGAATGACAGCAAGAGACATCATTCTGACATGTACATATCCACACAGCTTAGAAAATATTGTAAAGCAAATCCTTTCTGTAAAATGCTTTCAAAATGCCCATCATGACAATGACAATTGAAAGACAGAGCACTGTTCAACAAAGAGGGAGAGTGATAAAGTACAATGAAGAATGAGGACAGAAGAGGACACAGAGAAAAAAGAAAGCTTCGGGAAGGAAAGAAAAGTAGGGAAGTAAAGAAAGTAAGGAAGTAAATGGACAGGCATTTATTACAGCTTTAAGAAAACAGGAATCTAATTATTAGAATGATCTTTACACTTTACAGTTTATTTTTTATCTCACGTAGAAGTTTTTGTGATTATAAATTAACATCACTTGTGTTTCAAAGGGATAAGTATCACCCAAGAACTAGAACTAGCATAAGTGACCTTCAGTGCCTTTGAGTTAGATTACTCAAATTTACATGCTGTGGATTAGGACATAGTGAACATTGTGTTGGGTGCAGGTGATTAAACTCTGGGACAGGTTGCCCAGACATCTTGTTTGAATGTTCATCATTGGAGATGTTGAAAACCTGACTGGGCAAATGTCTGAGAAACTGTTCAAGATGATCCTGCTTGAGCAGGAAAGTTGAACTATACAATTTCCAGAGGTCCAAGAAAACCGTAACTATTCTGTGATCCTCTCACCATCCCACAGCATAAATTCGTGAAAGAAGCAGGGACTGCTAAAATCTGCCTTAGGATATTAATTCTCTTTCCCTGTGACTTATGATGGAGCTTGGTGTTATAATTAAGAACAGGTAGGCAGCAAATCATAGCTGTGCTTTGTTCTGTAGATTTTTTTTCAAAAGAAATAAAAAATGTAGCCTGTATTTCAGCTGTCACAAATTATACTACTTTTATGCAAGATGACGGTTGCCTAAAGAAAACATGGTAAGACATTGTTTTCAATCATTTTTCTCAGTTCATAAATATAAGGATATTACTCCCATCACATGGATATATAGTTATTGTTTCCTTCTGAGATGATATGTCAGATCATATTTTTACTCTTTGCAAGGTATTCATTTTTCTTCTCTGTTTTAGTAGTTTTTGATTTGGACTTTAATTTTGAAAGGAAACCCACTGAGATATATGAAGGAAATATTTTTAATTTATCATTTTGGGCTGGCATTTAATTTCATAGTGGTTTTATTAATCTGATGCTTAATTTTATTCTTTTACCTTCTTCTTTCTTCAAAAGAAAAAATTGTATGTAAGGGTATGGCTCATTTATTTTCCTAAATACATGTTCTGTGTTGCTCAAGTCACCATCTTTTCTTTAAGATGCAGACAAATACAATTCATGGGAGGGTGCTCTCATCAACAGAGATTGCTTTATTTCAGATGAACTTGCAACTGCCTGTTTGATTAAGCAGCAAGTGGTGGCATGTTTGTTGAAATGGACCATTTTTTATATTAATAAGGTAAACAGAGTTATCTATTCATTATGTGCAAGGTAATGCCAGTTCATAGACACTGTTCAAATCCTGTCAGCCTCTGGTTTGGAATCAAACCTGCATATGTACTATGACTCAAAATATAAAGAGAGAAAAATGACGTTTTTTGCCTTTTCCAATAATTATTCTATTTATCTTTGATATGATTTTTTTTGCACAGTCATGAATGGAAAATCCTCACCTCCTCCAAAGAATTGGAAAATGCAGTATAACAGGTGTGTGAACTAGGCCAGTCCTGTATGAAAGAGCTGAGATGGAGCTGTGCTGAATGTAACGGGCTCTGCTAAGGTGCAGTGTTTCCTTGAGCAGAGTGTTTAATAATAAAGGGAGTTTCCTGAAACAGGGCTGGCATAGTTCTAGTTAGCTTAGAGAAATCCAAAAAGTTTGAATCTGTCTCCACCCTTCTGTGTACACTTGTTTATAAAAATGTGTTTTTGCCTAGGGTAGGCAGGCAGATATTTAACATAGTTACCCAGTCATTATGCAGATAGCAGTTCCCTGTTATACTGAAAGGTGTGAGTAGCCAGTGCGAGGCTTGCACAACAGAGTTAGGAAACTGCAGTTTTTGTAATTATGATGTCCTGAATCTTTTCTCTTATTATCTTTTGTCTTAAATTATGTTTTTTCTGATCACACAGGCCAGTTTCACTTGGCAAAAAAATGCTAGTAAAATGTGAATTTCAGTCTCCTGCTTACATACTAAATTTTTGTTTGCAGACATTGACAAAAATGCTCAGGAAAAAAAAAAGTTAGTTTTCACAAAGTAATTTAGTTCTCATCAGATCTTGGCAATTTGTCTTTAGAAAAGCTGTGGGCTGGTCACAACACAGTACAGACATAGACAAACAGGAACTGGCATGATTTATGATATCCTTACCTCTAAATCTGCTCTAAATGCACATTTTTTAAGATTTCTGTAGAAGGCCATAGAATCATATTAAGAGACACAGTTTAATTTGTGGATCAAAATAGATAGGAATGTCATGTACTTTCTTGCCTAGGACTCCACTGTGTTTTCCAGTACACCTTCCCAGAATAATCTTTGAAATAAAAATATAATTATTTTTTTCTAGCCTTCCCAACTTTTTAAGGCATACATTTCAGTACTGTGTTATATTATAGGAAACAGAGTAAAAGAGAAGTAAGAAAAGTCCAAGAAATGCATGAAATTATGAAAGAGCTTAAGATAATTTTTAGGGAAAGGTTTAATTTTTTCACATGATAAGACAGCAAAAATCACACATCCCACTAACCACTCTGGGAAATTTTGTGCCTGTGCAATGGAGATAGATTAAATATTTTGTGATGTTAATGCAAACTTTTGAAGAATATCTTAATAATTGCATGCTGAATTAAGACAAAAATGTTACTTACTTCAAGTAATTAATTAGAGAAAAGAAATTCACCAAGATAAAAGAAAAAAAAAAAAGAAAATATCACTGTTCCCAATCAGCATAAACAAATTTATAATTAAATCAAATGATTCATTCAGCTGAAGAAGTTTACTGAAGAAAATTTTATTCTCCTTCCTTCCTCTACATTGTGAATATTGAGGGTTTTTTCCATTTTAAAGAGAATGAAAATTAAAGTTAAAATCATTGCTTCTAGATGATATGTTCTTTGTGAAGTTTTATTTATGGAACCTATTAAAATTGATGAAACCAAATCCCCTCAGAATTATGACCTTCAATCAAACTTATTTATTCAGCATCGGCATATTATCTACAAAAAATTTGATGCAATCTGTGCACAGATGAGATACATTGTTATCAAATACTAGCATAGGTTACAGCTTACATTCTGGTAGCTTTGATAGATATTCAAGCTATTTTTAAAACAAGTAACTAAATTCTTCTGTTCCTCTTCCCTCCTCAAGTATCCCTCCCTTGTGTTTACAATGAAGGGTAGAAGTTTGGGCAGAGTGGAATAAGTGGCAGAGAACATCAAGCAAAGTGATTGCAGAGGGAATGAAAATCATAAGGTTGTAATGATGAGGTTTCTCTTATCCATAGCAGGTGAAGGAGGGGACACGTCAAAAAACTGGTCTCCTTTTACCCCAGTCCAAAGCTGATAAAAAGTGACTCTGGGCTGACAGATGCCCCCTTTCAGGAAAGAAAATGAAATCTTGAAAACAGAAGAGGAAGTGTTACAAACACTCTGGAAAGGAGATATGATCAAATAAAATGCAATTTAAAAAAAGAAGAAAATTTGGAAATGGGGTGACTACAAGCAAATGGATTGACATGAAATGAGCTACAGTGAAAAGGAACAAAACTTGCCGAAATTAACTGTACTGAAATCCCAAAAGCAGGGAAGAAACCCAAAACGAAATACGGAGAGACTATGGATAAAATGACATGCATAAATTAAAAAAAACAAACAAAAAAACCCCCAAAACAACAACAAAAAAACCCCAAAAAACCCCCAAAAAACCCCAAAACCAACCAAACAAAAAAACTTCACTGAAGGGAAAACAAACAAAAAGCATGGGATACCATGAAGTACAGTGTAAAAGACCAAAACTTGCTTAAATTAACCTTACTGAAATCCCCAAATCAGGGGAAATATAAAAAAGAAGACAGAAAAGTCAGAAAAAGAAATAAATGAAATGCCAGGGTTAATGAAAAAAAAACAAACAAAAAACTAAAAAAAACCAAACCTTACTGAAAGGAAAATAATCAAATGGTATGGAATGCCATGAAGTGCACAGATATGGACCAAAGCTTGCCAAATTAATCCTCATTGAGATCTCCAGATTTCATTTTCTTTCCTAGAAGGGTTTATCTTTGTTTCCCTTTCTTTCCAAATTTTAGGGATTTCAATGGGAATAAGTTTGGCAAGTTTTGGTCCTTTTCACAGAACCTCATTAAATCTCAGTGCACTTGGTTGTAGTCACTCAATTTCCAATTTTCTGAAAGGAAAATCTTCCTTTCAGGAAAGGGAATGAAACCTTGTGATTTTAATGAGGATCAATTGGGCAAGCTTCAGTCTATATTCGTGCACTTCATGTCTTCCCATTCGCTTTTCTAGCTTTTGAGGGAGGACAGATAGAGCTAAAGGCAATCTTGCCCCCAATATATTGCAGCTGTGTCAATTACCAAAGAGTGGGAACAGCCTTGCCCTCCCAGCTGTGGGTGTGATAAAAGGGTGAGTTAGCTGGTAGGGCAGTTAGTTGGAGTTTGCTGGCTGTGCTGTGAGAGGAAAGTTACAGGAGGTTGTGTGAGGGATGGAAAGGGTGTGACATTGAACAAGGGGCAGGCAGGGTTACATGGCTGTGCTAGGGACAAGATTCAGTGAGAAGGAACTGCAAAAGGAAGAGAGAAAGAACCAGAGCTGTGTGTAGCTGCCCATGAGAGGCTACAGGGAAAAGGTATGAGAGAATTTTAGATAACAATAAAGTGCTGATGCTTGAAGCCTTCTTCACTGTCAGTCATACCTTTTCTGCCAATTTTTCACTTTGTATCAGGTATTATTTCTGGGTTTTTAAATTTAATTTCTTCTGTTTTTCTCTTGTCCCTTTGTTTTTCTTTCCTCATGGATTTTGGGGATTTCAATGGGAATAATTTTGGCAAGATCTGGTCCCTTACACTTCACCTCATTTCAACTCAGAATATTTGGTTGTAGTGGCTCCATTTTAAATTATCTGTTTTTATTATTTTAATTTTTGATTGACAATATTGACTTTCTGGAGTGTTTGTTCAACTCTGTCCTCCATTTTCAAGATTTCATTTCCTTTTCTGATCAAATAAATTTCAATTTTATAAAAGAAGAGAATTTTGAAATGGATTGTCTACATGCAAACAAATTAGCATCAAATGAGGTACAGGTAAAAGGACTGAAACTTGCCAAAATTTACTTTACTGAAATTTCAAAACCAGGGAAGAAACCCAAATGAAATACAGGAGAGGCTATGGATGAAGTGACATGTCTAATTAAAAAAAAAAATCTTCACCAAAGAAGAAATAATCAAATGACATAGGATGCCATAAAGTGCAGAGAAAAAGACAAAAACTTGCCTAAATTAACAATAATTAAATCCCAAAATCAGAAGAAAATGTCAAATAAAAAAAAAAGGATGGAAAATGCAGGAGAGCAAATGAATGAAATGCTATGGATAATGAAAAAAATCAGTTTTTCCATTGCTTCTAGTCACTCCAAATTTGTTTTGTTTTTTTTTTTTGATTAGCCTTTTCTCTTTTCTGGACTGTTTGTTCAAATATATCCTTCAATTTCATGATTATATTTCCTTTCCTGAAAGGATTTCAATACGGTTAATTTTTCCAAAATGGGTTTTTTTTTTCATTGTGCCTCATTTCATGTCAATCCATTTGCTTGTAGTCACTCCATTTCCAAATAATATATTTTTTTTGTTTTTCTATTGCATTTTATTTGATTATATCTCCTTTCTAGAGTGTTTGTAACACTTCTTTTTCTGTTTCCAAGATTTTTTTTTACTTTCCTGATGCCATAAATATATATTTATCTATATGCATTTTTCAAGAAGCCAAAATTAATCATTATATGGAAACTAAATAATGTATTTCAGGGTCTTACAAATGTCAGGGTATGTCTAGCCTGCTTCCAAAACTAGGAAGGGAGCCAGGGAGTCAGTATAAGCACTTGACTCCCAGTCATCCACAATGCTTAACTATCACCTCACTTCCTCAGACTGCTGCAGTGAACTCCCTCAAAACAAATCCTGAGGATGTTTCCAAACATTATTCACTTTAGGGACTCCTAAAGAGAGTATGAATAATCCTTCATTGGATTATTTTCCCTTTTTCCTAATAGCATTTAGACAAATTTATATCCTTGGATACCTAACACATACCTTCAGCTTTCTTAAAAAAAAATCAAACCCCTTGTCCTTGTGTCATGCAACACAGCCCTCTCATTATATTTAGTAACCTAAACTGGAAAAAATACACCAAAAAGACCCATACTTTAGTTCTTCAGGAGTATGACTTGAGTCATAATAGCCAGAGACATATAATGATTAGTTCGTCAGCTGCCAGTTTTGTCTGCAGAGGGTATGCTGGAGAAGAGAGTAAACATGAATCAGTTGGGATCACCTGGCCTCAGGAGTAGGGGTCAGACAGATCTTCTACTAGCATAATAAGGAGGTGATGGATGATGATTTTCTCTCTCCCCACTGATGAACATGAGAATTTACCAGAGATATTTGTGGATTCCTCAAATTACAGTGCCACACAGTTTTGCTGTGTAAAAATTGTTAGGCTGCTGTGCCGTCTCAATTGTTCTGTTACAAGGGAAGTTTCATTCTAAGTTTCTGTTATTAGCTAAGTTTCATTGTTTTCATTCTCCAATGGATTCTTACTACCTTAGATTCCACCCTTCCTGTATTTTGAAGAAAAGCATCTGGCATACTCACATCTGCCTACAAGTTCCCATCCTCTGCCAGCCTAAGGGATCTGATATGACATTACTTTAAATGATTCCATTAATCAGTTATGCTTCTTTGAAACCACATCTGGGCTCACCTTTGAGATTTGGCCAAGTAGTGAAGTTCTTGAAAAGCTGTGTGGTTACATAGTTCAGCCAGAGAATTTGTAATATGAGCACAACAAAACAAATATAACTGTGTTTTTGATGTCTAATCTTAGGTTGTTCGTGGAAAGTTCTTTGGCTAGTATATGCCCCATTCCCCTTTACAGCCTAGAGCCAGAAGGAATAAACAGCTTTCACCCCATTAACCCTTTGAAGATATTAAACAGATATTCTGTCTCTACAGAACCTCTCCCTTAGTGACACATGCCACTCCATCTGCAAATAATTGGCAAATACAAACTTTCACAGAAACTTACTGCTCAGAAACAAATTGGAATTTTATTGAGATCGAGTTTTTACTTTATGTTTATATCAAAGTTTTCTATAATGTGAAGAAGACCTTATTGTGGGCTCACTGCGAGTGTATAGAAAGTATTTTGCAAAGTCCTTCTGAAGCTTATGATACGAGGGAACAGTTTTAGTGTAGGTAGCATCAAGCCACCCAACAGTTGCTCAAGTTGAGAGGATGCACCAGTGCATGACAAGTGAGTTCTATTCATTGCCATTGAAATTAGAGTGGACAAGGGATTCCTTCAATTTGCCAGCATAATTCAAACACAGATTTGTCTGAGAGTAAAAATGCTGTTTCCTTCTTCCTGGTGTACAGAGCAAAGTCACCAGATGTGGTGTCACTGATGTACACAGATCTTATTTACAAAGAACAATTTCTTCCTGAAGGACAGATCTCAAAGCACAGGAGTGTTTGACTGAAATAGTTTCTATTCTGACCCATGCAGTCAGTTGAGATTAAACTTGGATAGTTCCACTCTGCAGTTTTTGTATTTAGTTTTCAAATAAAATTATTGTAATTTTTTTCAAAGATGGCAATCATTTTAACAAGTAATTTCAGACTTTTGGCAATGGCTTCTCTATGTCAAACATTCTCTTGTTTTAGGGCTTATAATTTTAACACTGCTAAAGACATGGTTCTTTCAACAAATGGAGATTTTTTTTTCATTAGTTTCCAATTTCCTTTACTTTTTTTACTTTTAGAGACTGTGAAATAGTGCTCATTAACATGTCAATTATAAGTCCACTCTCAGAGCTCATTTAACCTATGAAGGTCAAAAGATTTAGTTTAAAATTCAATAGGGAATAGAAGATAATGATAAAAACTATTAAATAAGAATGCTGAAAGGAATCAGATTAAATAAGCACACTTTTTACACTTATAATATTATAACCTTTGTGAGTTTTGTTTTTCTGAATGGTTGTAGGCCTTCTGCTACAAATATCTGCATTGGCATGTTTGCAAAACTGTCCAGTCTTCTCTTATATCAAGTACTCAAAATTCAAAATTAACCTAGTGTCAAGAATGGGCAAAAGGGAAAGATGATTGATTTAGCTGTAATTCATAGAAATTTGATCCCCTCTGAATAGTTGCACGGCCACGATCATTTATTAGAAAGTCCAGAGCAAGTTTGTGTAGCCTATTAGAATGTTTTTCTGGGTCTGCAATTTTGAAATCGGTGGGGTCGTGAGTGGAGCTCAAGAAAAATAAACTTTATTTTCAGTAATTAACAGCATCTGTCAAGAATAAGACAACTGATAGTGTTTTTGATATTTCTGCCATTAAAGGCAGATTTTTGCTTGATTGCATCCTACTTTCCATTGAAAGCATTTCTATTGCCTTATTTTAATATTTACCAGCAAAGTGAATTATGCTTGGGTAATTGGCAGTTTGGTAGTTGGTATAAAATAATACTCTTAGTGCATTCTTCCTTTTTTTTTCATCTGTTTTAAAATTATGAAAAGGACAGTCCTGTCAATAGAGAATCAGGCCCAATGAATCCTGTTCCTAGAAGACAAACTCTTTCACGAGAAAAGAAAGTCTGTCACTGGAGATAATGTTAAGTGTGTTAAGTGAATTCATTTTCTGATGGAAAGAAATAAAAGAAAAAGAAGAAAAACATGGTATACAGGGATATTATAGAAAGATTAGGATTTATTTTTTTGCCATTTATGCTTGTGGGTGTTGTGAGATTTGCAGGGAAGATAGAGTTACTGCTTACTAAAATAAGATAGAATAGATAAGAAAAGGAAAGCAGAGGGTTTTTTTTTTTTCTTTCCCTATAGCATTGCTTGTGTAGCTAAGGTTGTGTTTAACCCAGATAGAAGAATATCTTGGGATAAAACCAAGAATGTTTTTATTCATGTGCCAATAGATATCAATTATTCAGCATTTAGAAATTCTCAAACAATGTTAAGTCTGGAGCCCAAATAAAGAAAGCTTTAGAGCTGTAAGTCTGAATTCAAATTAATAGCTTGATGTTGTAAGACTTCAGAACAGCAAGCACCAGGATCTTGCTGGTGCTGTAGGTTAAAATACTGCCCTTTAATTCAGACTCAGCTCAGATCATGAATGGATCACAAGAGACTATGAGACTCGTCATTTTGAGCTAGTCAAGCCTAATATTTTTCCTCCGTTTTTTCATACCAGCCATTGTGAAAAGATTAGCAATCTTCTTCAGAAGAAATTCAGGACTAGAGAGACACCTGCCAAGGCAGGTAAGAAGTGAGTTGCCAGCAGGTCTCTAGAGACAGCTACACAACTGGTCTTGTTACCTCTGGTTCAAAGCAGGATTATTAGCATCTCAATTTCCTGAGCACTATGTTCATTCATACATTATTGAGAAAAGAAGAAAAAATGCAAATATGTAGAGGGGTTTGAATCTCTTCCATGCTATTTAGCAATACCAAAGAGCTGCCTGAAAACATCGAGAACAATTTAAAATAAGAAAATAAGGGGACATAAATTTTCAAAAAGCTGTCAAGATGGAAAGGAGAAAATAAATTTCTAAGACCCAGAAATAGAGAAACAGAGCATATACCAAGCCTGCAGCAGTGACAAGTTATGTTTGGTAAAATCTAAGGTTTGTTGAAATACTTCTGAGGTAATGCAATTCCAGATGATAAGAATTAGTTGCTAATTTCTGATGTTCTTTAGTTTTTGTCCTTTTTATCTCCCTTTTATTATTTCTCTCCAGTGTTGAAAATAGTTGTAGAAATATCTGGAATTTAATGAAAGTTTAGAAAGGAAATGTAAATTCAATGAGCTGTTTGAAAAGTATGACTATAAAAAAAGAGATTATTTTATCTCGAAGACTCCAATCTAAAAGTTTCAACATGTCAGGGACAGTATGCCATTCACTTTATCTAGTAAAAACATAAACTGTACTAATGATTCTATATAAATTGGATTAAGCCTTGTTTTCACTGAGTGCTCCCTATTATTTAAAAAAAAAGATTTTATTTGTCTTGTGGAAAAATAATTATGAAAAAGAATTTTGCCGTGATAATCCTCTAATATTTTTTTCCTCAGACTGAACTAATAGTGCTACTGGTAGAAAAACACTATATATATATGTATAAATAAGCATGTTTTACAGAAGCATTTAATCATCTTAAGTGCTAAGCACACATAAAACTGAAAAGTAGCCTAAGGACTGCCAAGATCAATAGACTGATACAAGGACAGAAGGACCAGGACATAAAGAGCAGTGTACAGATCCAGTGGGAACCTAAGTGTTTAAAGTTTTGTGAATAAGGTTTATATGTTAAAATCACATAACTACCCAGTTATCAGAATAGAACAGGCCAGATATGGTATAAACTACATAAACTCTCCAAACCACACTCTGCTGTTCCTTCCTGTTGAGGTTGTTTTTTTGGTCCATGATTTCTCAGGAAACATTCACAGCCATGTTCTACTATTGGACTTGCTCATCTGAAAATTGTGAGAGGATTCTACAGTTAAAGTTTAGCATACTTTACTCTTAATAATCCTAAAATGTAAAGGACAGTACAAGGTTTGATTTGTCAAATTTGTGATATAATCCAAACAGAACAATGAAATGAAAAAAAATTTAGTCACCTGGAAGATACTGCTGTAGCTACCTGGTTAGAGGTAGAATAGGAATTTTGGAAAGATGGCTTGGCTATAAGATAACAGAATATGGCTGTTCATATTGATAGCACTTAATGATTAACAGGCAGAGAGGAAACATTTTTTTTAAGGTAGAATTGAGATTATCCTGAAATTCCTACATTGAATTTCTTGTTAGAAAAAGGAAACTTTTATTTTCATAATATATATTGGTGGATCTGGTGGGTGAGGGCTGTAAAGAACTTTGCAAACAGAAGCAAGCAAACAACTTCCAGGAAAAACAAAAAAAACCAGAACAGCAAGCAACCCCCAAAAACATGGAGTAATATTTGAATGTGGGGGGGTTTTTTTAAGTTTATGTGATTTTTCACTTCTCCTTACTTTGAGTATATTTTTCAACCTAAATGACCATAAATGATAAATGACCAGGAAAAAAGCCTGTATGGTTTGGGATAAATATCTTTTTCCAGAAACACAGAAATCTGAATGACTCAATTTATTCTGCTTCCTAGTGTTATCAAAAGCAGATTAAAAAAAAGGAAAAAATTTATGAACAAAATAAAAGTATTTCTATTCAAAAGAGTGCCTTAAAATATTAAATGCTTTTAGTAGCATAATATCTTTCTTAAATTTTAAATATTTCACAAGCAATTTGAGATTAACTTCTCAATTTGCCCGAAGGTTAAGCATTGTTTTCTCAGATAACTCAATTGTACTCACTCAGACTGTAGTTTTTAATTTATTTTATTTCTGTTACTTTTCTTTCTGTGTGTTTTTTTTTTTTTTTTTTTTTTTTTTTCCCCCCCCGGGAGGCTTTTTTTTCCCA
>VXBN01005698.1:328176-351924 GCA_013397395.1 Sinosuthora webbiana | reverse complement strand
TTTTCCAGAGTGTCCATGGCAACAGGTATCTTCCCCAACACGGAGTCTACTTCAGAAAGTGTTGAACAGCAAGTGGATGTCTTCTAACTTCAGAAATAAGTCCTCAGACAAAATGAACGACACAGAAGAAATGTCAATTCACACCCACTAGCTATAAAAGATCCTAAAGTCTTTTCTACCTATATCCTATTATAAAAGTCTGGATTCATCCCTTTGCATCCCAGCTGCACATGAAAGAAGCTGACCTATCAATCATAATGACATCCTTTTGTTTTTGTCACACAGAACTACCAACATAAACGTGACAGAGATGTAATCCTGGAGATCCACCACCATGTGATTGCATTTGGCGTAGGGATGAGTGCTTGCCTTTTGGGGCAGCAGGAAGAGAATGCAGGACCATAAAGTCTCAGCAGAGAGGCTTTCTGTGATAGTTGTCCTTACAAAATCCAGATGTTGCCAAGAGAAAAGGGTATTTCCTGGAAGCTCTGGCTACTGGACCAGTTGTAGGACTAGGGTATTAAGTTACCGAAAATTTAAAGCATTGAAAATGCTTTAGTGAGAACCTTATGCAAGTGAGAAAGAGAGTATAGACATACATTGTAAAAACTTTGAGTTTCTGGCCTCATAAAAATATTTCTTGTTCAGTTTTCTAAACTCAGATATGGAGAAGGTTGAAAATCAAAATCAGCTGTAACTTACCTTGCATCCTTGAAACTTAAGTTTCCTAATGATTTGCTTGTTCAATTATTTGTATGATTGTTTCAATTTCAATTATTCAGATTTTTTTAACGTAACAAAATCGAATAATTTTTAAAGATTTCCAACAAATTTCAGTAATCATTGACAACTAATTTTAGAATTATGCATTTCTTTGGAAACCCTGTGTAGA
Source organism: Sinosuthora webbiana (assembly GCA_013397395.1). Classification (NCBI taxonomy): domain Eukaryota; kingdom Metazoa; phylum Chordata; class Aves; order Passeriformes; family Sylviidae; genus Sinosuthora; species Sinosuthora webbiana. The sequence continues at coordinate 351,032 of VXBN01005698.1, read as the reverse complement.
AAATACTAATTTTACTATTATCTCCATCTTACAAAGTCTATTCTGCTATCCTGAAATTGAGATTCCTCTGGTTTTCCCTGGTTCCGAGTCTTGTGATTGTAGCCAGCTGACACAGTGGATGTCAGAGTTCCTAGTGAATGACAGGTCACTTGGACGTTTTTGTCCGTGATAACCCAAGTAAGTTGTAAGAGGTGAAAACCAAGTTTAAAGATTGTCCTTTGGCAGAAAAATCTGCACAACATAGTGATGTCAAGATAGAACTGCAGAGGACTGAGGTACAATGTTTCCTAAAAATTCCTAACTGAAATACTTTAGGATTTCCCAGTGCCAGATTATTTACTTTTCCTTTTTATGTCAAATATTTCAGTCCTATGCTGTGACATGTAAACAAGTTAACATCAGTAGCAAAGCATCATAAATTAGGAAGGTCTTCTTTTATTCATTCTTTTCCTTTCAATTCTCATGCCTTGGGACCTATTTCTTGTATTTACAATGGATAATTCTGCTTCATCTGTAAATATGATCGCAAACACAGGAATACTTTGAAGTACCACTACTACTATAATTACAAAAGTTTATTTTTTGCCTTATTGCACCTATTAATTGGAAAATGGTTGTTTTTTTCCCCTTCCAATGGGTAGAGTTAGTTAAAAGTAAGAGGTCGCTCTTCTTTCTTTTCCTCTTTGTCTCATGCCCTCGTATTCTGAAAATGGGTTGTGAAGGTGTTTATTGTTTATGATGTAAAATGCAAAAGTTTAGTCAGAGTCCTTGAAATATACACTTATGTCAAATTTGAAGAAGGTATCATGAGAGTCACAAGCTGCAATGTAAATCCTGCAGGAAAGGGGAAACTTAATTAACAGCATCTGAGCAGCATTCAGAGTATGCAGCCACCTATCATTCACACAGACATAGACATTTGCTAACCCCAGAACTGTATCATCTGCCAGGTGTATATACTCTCATCAAATTCAAAGCAACAAACAGAGATAAAAGTAACTTTGTGTATCTGATATATTGATATTGATGAGCACGATGATAAAAGTACTAACCATGCTCCTGTAATAACAAACCAGTGAAATGCCTGGTAATAGGAATTTGAGATGGGGATGAACATAATATAAAACTGGGGAGAGTGGTGGATCTGGTAGGGGCTTCTGCTGCTGTCCAGAGCGTCCTTGACACGCCTCACGCTTCATGGAGTTCAACAAGAAGAGCTGGGTCCTGTATCTTGAAGAAATAATTCCAGGCAAAAACAGCATGTCAAAAAAAGGTTTGGGGGTCCTAGTGGACGTCAAGTTGAACACAAGCCAGCCATGTGCCTGCAATGCAAAAGAGGCTAGTGGGATTCTGGGCTCCATTAGAAGAAGAGTTGCCAACCTTCTCCTCAGTGCTGTTGAGGCCACACTTGGAGTACTCTGTTCAGCCCTAGGCTCACCAGTACAGAAGAGACATGTAAAGGTTGAGAGAGCTGGAACTGTTCAGTCTGGAGCAGATGAAGTTCAGAGAGAGTCTGAGGGGAAAGTCTAAATAAGACAGACCCAGGCTTTCCGCAGAGTGCTCGTAAACAAGGCAAGAAACACTGGTCACAAACAGAAACATAGAAGGTTCAGTCCAAACATAATGAAAGAGGTTTTCTCTTCTGAGAGGGTGACCAAGAACTTTGACCAAGGTACAAGGTTCCCAGGGAAGTTATGGATTCTCCATCCTTGGAAATATTAAAAATGCTATCTGGATATGAGCCTTAGCAACTGGGTCTGCTTGAGCAGAGAGGCTGGACCAGATGACCAACAGAGCTACCTTCCAACCTCAACCATTTTGCGAATCTGTGATCTATGAATTTGGTTTACAAAAGTGTTCTTATTTAGGACTCAACTATATTATTAGTGGGGTAGTGTTTAATAAGAGCATTGCTGAGTGTTAGGAGGAAGTTTTTAGAGGAAGTGTTCAAATTTTGGAGAATATCATATGTGCTATAAGAAGGATGTTAATTACTGCTTTGGGACTCAATGTCCAAGCAGCGATATCCCACAGTGTATGATGGCTCAATGTTGGGAATAGCACAGGCTAAACTTCTGCAAAATGCTTTCAGGGGTGGGAAGAAGGTGGTCAATGACTAATTAATATATAATATTAAAGCAAGGAGATAGAAATTCTTAGCAGTGCTTATACCACTTGAGACTCAGAGCTGAACAAGTAAAAATTGTTCTTGAATTTGTCCAAATATTTTTGAAAGCTCTGCAAATGAGATCTGCTAGTATTAAGAAAACAGAAAGGATTGAAAGAGTATATAATGTTATTGGGAGTTATATTTTTTTGTGAAGAATCTTGTTGCTTAATTTGAAAGTCCTAGGGAATGTAAATTGCTAGAGAAAGAACAACAACAAAACCCCAACCAAACAAAACCAAACAAACCCAGAGAGCCCTTAAATTAGTATCTGCCTGGTCTTTGAGGTATATGTGGTAGACAAAAAATAATAGATAAAATATTTATGCTTTAAATCAAGGACAACTATAATCATTCAGTGTCACCTGGGGTTTAGTGCAATAATTGGAGGAACTGTTGTTAAGTGTATCTTCCTCTAGAACATGTATAGGAAAAGTATGAGAATAAAAACTTGGTATTTTAGGATATGAAGTTTTTATATAAAAGCTCCTTCTCAAGTACTATAATTGCTAAATGTATTTTTGACTAGCAAATTGTGCCCATAACTTTGAGGAACAACTTATAATGGGAAACAAAAGAAATCAGCTTGATAGTCACCACAGTAAGTGACTGATCTGATTTCGTCTTTTGGCTGTTAAGTGCTCATGACAGCTTTGAAATTTCTGATGAACATTTTCCATTGGAAAGACATAAAAGAAAGTCAAAATTAAAGACAGGTAAAAACTAGACTCTTATGAATTTAATTTAGAAGAAATATTTTTTTCTTGTAATGTGTAGTGTATTGTAAACAAATACTTGATAAATTATAGTCAGAAAAAGAATAAAAATCACTATAATAATTTTTTAATATTAGAGTAAGAATAATATAATAATCATTGAACAATAATAGACATTTTTATGCCATTATAAATATTTGATAAAATTCTGTCACAAGCCGTGAGGAGAAAAAGGACATACAAAAGTCCTCAAAATTAGAAAATGAGAGGTGAAATCTGAAATGTTTCAGAGTAATTGACAAAAGTAGATTTCATTATCCTTACTCATGAAATGTATTGAAGTTTATGGATGCTGTAACTGCATTCTCCTGAAAGATCAGCCCTTAAATGGTGTAAACAACAAGGAAATAGATAAAGCTGTTAATAATTTTCTAGAAATTATGACTTTTAAATGAATTAATAATCCATTGATGAACTAATTAGTCTAGAAATGGTTTGGCTGAATTGGGCACGGTTTTGAGTAGGAATAACAATTTTTTTTCCTACCAGCACACATGGAAAATATACTGAAGTTTAAAATGGGTCAGAGTTTGCTCAGAATTCCTTTTTCCATCACATTTCTTTCCAACCTCTGTTTAGGCAGTATCCTAAAATTGTCAGAAAAGTTTAGAATATGCTGTAAATAACAACTATGAAGTTCTGAAACTGGTGTCACATTTGCATGTTATATGTTATGCTTTTCTGATAGTAGAAGAGGAGATAGGATCTCATGTATTTCTCCATTGCTGGATGGCATTAATTTATACTTTTTTTTCTAATGAGTCTGTGTAGAGTGGTTCACTAGACTAAGAATTGTTTATGGACTGTAAAATATATGGCTGCTACAGAAGTCAAATTTTTCCTTAAAATTCCTGCTTCTGTGGACCTAGGTATTCACACACACAATAAAAGGTGTCTTGCCCTTATTTCACTAAAATTAGAATCCAAATCAAATTAACTTCCTTTTTTTTTGTTTAAATTTCAGTTTTGCAGGAAGAACTCAGCTGTATCTCAAATAATAAATTGGAAACGTTTATGTGTAAAAAAATCTGTATTTTCCAAAGGAATTTTTTCTTTCACATTGTTATGGAACTGATTTTATACCACTTTTAATGAAAAACACATTAGAAAGTCTGCCTTACAAGCAGAACTAAAATTTCCAGTCTAAATATAGAATCAACCTCAGGAAAACAAATAGAGTGGGTAGGGCACTGAACATGTAGTAGGCAACATGATACTTTAATTCAAATTTCTGCTCCGTCCAGTGCAAATCTGGGACTTGAATCTTTGCCTTCTGTATTGCAGGTGAGTGCCCTAACTCAGTTTTAAAAGCCTTTATGGAGTTTTCTTCTGTCTCATATTTAAAATAGAGATAAAAGAGTGCAAATAGTTGATAATTCTTTAGTGGGGTCCAAGAGTTGAGGTGCAGAATCTTTGGATGTGAATTGATGTGAAATAACATGGCTTCCTGATACATACATCGGCCCTGTCCTTTGAGCAGCCACACAACACATCCTAATTCATTCTTGGGATCTCCTTTAGAGAAAAGTAAGTAATGTCTTCCAAGCGAACCAGACTGCAGCTCTGAGAATCTGCTCTCTACAGGAAGTGTGAATGAAGTTAAACCAACCCTTTCAGTTCCTCTTGGAAACTACATCATCAACTCCTCCTGTTAAGTGTCTTTTTAGAAAACTGACATTTCTGAGCTCAATACCCAAAGACATGTAACATGCTGTTGGAAGCGTGCTGCAAAACATTCTGATCATTCTCCATATTATGATCATGATTTTTAATGAATGCAAACAATAAAATAATGTATACTCAAGGGACATGAAAGCACCACTCATAGAGAGATCAAGAGTGTAGTGGACTGGTCTTCAGCCATGGGAATGTGAACTGCTCTGTGTCACCTGAACAGGAGGACAACAATCACTTCTCAGCTGAGTTGAAATACAGTCTTTGCTTTGCTTGATTCAGAGCAAGAGCTCAGAATTAGTTCTGTTTCATCTCTGTTGAAAGTACAGACCACACTATTATTAACAAAGGGGCACTGTCAGCTTCTCACAAAAGAAGCCTCTGTCTCCTGTGCACATGAATTCTGAGAGTTCTGAGGGAGTCCAGACTTAAGACAAATCTCTCTTCACTATTTCAAAGTGGCACTTGGATGCCTCAGAAAGCATTCTCCAGCATAACTCAAAAGTATGTATTACTCATCGTGTGTCATATAACTGTAAAATTATCACAGTAGTACAGGGAAGCAGTATCACAGGGAAGATTTAAAAAAAAGATTAAAAAAACTATTTTGCCTGAAAGGGTTAAGTACAAGTCCTCACTGTAGAGGCTTCTTTTACAGAACTTCTCTTTCATCCACAGTTGTTGGCGGTTAGTCTGAAAAGACAAGTTATTTAAGTGTGCTTCTTGCTAACACTATTTCATTGCCATCATAGGTGGACAGAGACAACATCCTGAAACAGAAGTCCCAGTTGATGCTACAAGATTTTTTTTCAGCCACATTAATCACTCCATTGAAGTTTGGCTTGTGATACCTTGCATACAGCAAAATAAATAAACTCCCACATCAATAACTCATTCAACCACATGGAATTCTACTTACCACATGACTGAGCATACTATTGATTTTAAACTAACAGCTATCCAGCTTTTTCATCCATCCAATAGTACTGGCTGGTTCTGTTTCTTTTGATTTCAGCTCCCAAACTTTTCATTTTCCTTCATCCTTTCTGATCAGCTTTCAGTGGTAAAATCAGAAGTGGGTACTTTTCAGTGATTTGTTTTTTAACCAGTGTATGGTGTGCATTCAGAAATCCCATGTATGATGCAATAGGGTTTTCTTTAGGGGCATTAACTTATTTGCAGTACAACACAAACAATTTTCTGCAATTCAAATTAACATCTCAAAACAATATTTTGTTGAAAACCAGGAATCATTGGAAGACACAATCCAAAATAATATTTTTTAACAGCAAAATTTTGTGTTTTAAGGGACCAAGTCCATCAAAGCACAGGAGTCTCCATTATATGGCTCACTTAAAGTAGACTGACGAGCACACTGTGAAATATACTGTAAGGAAAAGCCTTGTATAGAATGCCTTGTATAAAAATGGTGCAGAAAACTGAAATATTTCCCCATTTCCAAATATCTTTTCCAAATATTTGCCGTCAATGTGGAATTCATATAAGGCCAAATGAGGGACAAGACAGGTGTGCAAGAAAGTGGTCAAGAACAGAAGCTTTGTGTTGCAAGAGGTTTCACAGAAAAGAGAGATTAGAAAATGAATGAAGACATTGAGGATAAAATCTTAGTTTGCAAAGACAAGCCCTGTAAGTATTTTTTTTTAGCTTGTATCAAAGAAGATTTATACAGCAAATATAATTGTATTTGGAGAGCTTAGCATCTGTTATTTTCATATTGATTAAAATACTTTAAATATCAGGACTCATGTGACTGAGACAGCACTATCTTGAAATAAACTGTTGCTTTCTTGCTATTAGCTGAATGCTTTGCAGTATTTAAAAGATAAGAAAGAAACACATATTTTTCATGAAAAAATGGCAAATGGAAAAAGGCAAATGGATTTTGTCAGAAATATAAAATATGCAGTCCTTTAAGGCTTGATTTTGAGAAAGAAATCTGCAAAGATTTAATATTAAAATCATCATATATTTGAGATATAAGAATCATTTTTATAATCTTTAAGTTGTCATCTTTAGCATTACAGCGAGTGTATTTCCTTTAAGTTGCTTCTATATTTAACTTTTCCTCATTTAACATTTCCTCAGTTTAAATGAGAAATCTGGTTTCTACAGTAAATCTATTCCAATCCCATGATATTTTCGGACTTTTTTCCTTTTTTTTCAGTAAGGGATAGTTATACCCTTACTGGGTAGATTTAGGAAAGCAGTAAAATATCTGAGATTAAACTAAAGCTGCCAAGTTGATCTGCCACAGAGGTCAAATAGAATGATGCCTGTAAATCCTAGAATGGGCATCTCATATTCTAACAGTTGTCCTTCCATGAAGAAGTATTATCCCTTAATGTTTTTCAAGCAGCATCTGTGTGAATGTATTTAATTTTTAAATCCCTTGGACTATCTAGCTCTAGTACATATTGGCAAGTGGGTGGCCGGTTGCAGCAGCCATTTGCATTGCTGTGGGAAACAAGGTCTTGTCCCTTCCTGTGCCTGGGGGCCAGAGCTGAACACTGACTTCAGAAGCAGCCAGCAGCCACAGGCATTGCTACGGCAATGTTTTGGACAGACACATTGCTTAAACAATATTTTCATGGCTCCTGACTGTTTGGTGAAAGGGAGTTGTGGCTGTCCTAAAATATAGCAGGTGTTTCTCTCAGGTATCCATTGCAAAACCCCTGTTTTCATGGTCTTAATCATTCTTTCAGAAAACTAAAGTAGTATTCAGCAGAGGAAGATGGGACATGGTTTAAATTTGGCCAAAAAAATAAATAGTAAGCAGACTGATAGAAATTGATTTAAGGCTATATTTCCACAACCTTTCTCTACCACACAGGGGAGAGCAGCCTATGACATGGTGTATGAAAGAGAAAGCAAGGGAGACTGACATACTAATCCCCCTTGTAAGCAAAAGAGTAGAAAAGTGTCTAGAGAAGTGCAGGGAATGATCAAATCTTTGACCAGGAACAAAAGGGAATAAACTGCTTTGTGAAAGGAAATAAAACAGATCAAAAAGAGGAGCGAATGGTCATGGCTGAGTCACTGTCTGTTTACTAGTTTACTCCTGGGTTTTTACAACTCTGAGTCAGAAACCCTAGAGAAATGTGGGAAACAAGGTTTTACACAGCCTTTCTATTCTCTGTTGACATGCCTCCATAACTACTGAATGTAGTAATGGCAATCAAATCCTGAACATTTTGACTTTGCTTAATAAAACACACAAACAAAAAAACCCCCTAGTTTTGACAAATTTCTTTTCACTATAAACAGATTTCAAAGAAGTGTATAGGCAGACTGTACAAACTGAATTTGAGATATTTTATTTTAAAAATCACTGTGTAGAGCTTGGTATTAGATGCAGTTAAGCTACATCTGATTAAATGAGCTGAAAACTGGGAACAAGACAGCTTACAAGTATAACAAATGTCTAGTTAGGTTTTAGAAAGCACTGATCAAAAAACCCAGTTTAATTATGCACCTCATTATTTCTCTTCTTTCCTTAACTGTTGTATCTTTCAGCATGTTTTAAATAAAATTGTTGAAATAAACTGTTTTAACAAAGGGTGCTTTGAGTGCACAAATAAGGTACCAGACGCCCTAGGATACTTGAGACATGCAGGATCTTGGCAGAGGCAACACAGGACTACAGGAAATCTATGTCTTTCTAGAGATGCAGCTGGAAGCCTGAAAGGATGACAGAAGGTTCCTAGCCTGTTTCTGGCCTCGTATTTTTAGGCAACTGATTCCAATGTCACGTCAGGCTGACTGCCATTATAAAGTGTATAAAGTATAAACTTCAAGTGCCCAAAGTTTAACTGCAGGGACGTTCTTGAAATGGCAATTCCAGTATTTGAGAAGATTTAGATCATAAGTGGCTTTACATTGAAGAGGTTTATATGGTTTAGGTAAACCAGAACTTGACAGTAGGGTTTTCAACCCACCACTTCTCTTTTTCAACTATCTACAGCATATCCAAAGTTGTTTGTTGAAGTGTTTTTGCAAGTAGGAGATGGGAAAAATGGTGACCAAAAAAAGCAGGTAAGAAAGTGCCTTCTATTGTGTCCTAATTTTCATGGCTTATTGTTCCTTGTTGCCATCCAACACCTTCAGTACAGTGATGGTTCAACCATGGTAGGCAGCTAAGAACCACATTAGTACTTGCTCAAAACGTTCCCCTCCTGCTAACCGCAAAACCAACCAAAAAACCCAAAACAAACAAGAAGAATAACCACTTCTCCCCAGTCCTCTCCAAGCAAAAATATAAAACCCCCAAAAACCCACAAACAAGAAAAAAACACAAAAAACCCAAAAGCCCCACAATCCCCCTCAGAAAAACCCCAAAACCCTCACAAATAAGCAAAAAACCAAAAAAAAAAAAAAAAAAAAAAAAAAAAAAAAAAAAAAAAAACANAAAAAAAAAAAAAAAAAAAAAAAAAAAAAAAAAAAAAAAAAAAAAAAAAAAAAATCCCCAACGCCAAGAAAAACAAAACCAATGAAGCAAATACCTTTGTTCTGCATCAGCCAACTGATGCCCAGCCGGTATTCAAGCATCAGTAGCCCTCACAAGTCTCTCCTCACATCACAATTTTTATTCCTGAGCAGGATGCCATATGGTAGGGACAATGCCAAATGGTATTCTTTTGGCCATTTGGGGTGACCTGTCCTGCTGTGTTCCTTCCCAGCTCCTTGTGCACCTCCAACCACATCACTAGAGGGGTGGGGTGAGAGGTAGAAAAAGCCTTGGCCTTATGTCAGCACTGCTCAGCAGTAAGGAGAACATCAGTATTATCAACAATTTTCAGGATCCAATAAACAGACCCATAGTAGCTACTACTACAAAAAAATCAATCCCAGAATTGTATCTTTCTCAGCCTAAACCAGTGCAAATGTTTACAGCATGTGCACTGCAAATCTGCATTCAATTACTATTGTTAATATAATTTATGTGGCTTCTGAATTTAGGAATTAAATGGTTTCTATGTAAAAATAAGAGTTTTCCTCTGTCCCTGATTTTTATTATTTTGACTTTTTACCTTACTTTTCCCCTATTTCTTTTCTAGAATTTTCTTATTTCTTTAAAGTTTTTTTTTCTTCTTTTTTTAAACTTATATCAATATTATTCACATTCCTTGTTAGCATACTTTGCTCTCTATCTCCCTGGATGGATTATATCAGAGTAAATTTTAATTGTCAGTTCTTCCATTATTTCAGTCTCCCTAGTATATTTCCTCTGTGCTATAAAATATCAGCCAAAGTTTCACTGAGTATTACACATTCCCTCATAGTCAGATTTTCTGACATCAAATCTAGCGCACTGTGGGAAATAGGAAAGGTAAGAAGACTTTCAGAAGCTGTAAAAGCAGGCCTCAGAAACAGAAAGAGCGGAGAACTTAGAGCTACCTGCAGCTGCAAAGCCTGAAAGTAGAGAAGATACAATAGTACAGCAAGCAAGGACATGAAACAATAGCTCGAGTTTTTAGGCTTGGCCAAGATAGATCTTAAAACTGCAGAAAAATATGCTTAGCAAGACAGTAGAAGGTTTTAAGCTTAATAATGGAGTGTTGTGTATTGTTAATAGAAAGCAAACAAGCAAGCATTGTTTGAATCAGGTGTACATGCTTTTAGTGATTGGCTAGAACAATCATCTGTAAGTTTTAGCAACATGCTATTGGCTGGAAAACTTTTAAAATGCCCTGTAACAAAGAGATCTTTGGCTGCTGCTGGCAAGATGTGAGCTGCTGCCATCTTTCAATTGTCTCACCCTGCAATGAGGCTGATGTTGCAATAAAGCTCAAGGAACATATCCTGGCTGTCCCATCCTCTTTGTGCAAGCTCCAACACAGTGCACTTCTTTCTCTCTTCTTAGAAGTCTCATAAGTACACCAAATCTGAAGATATTTTATTTACTGCATAGTGCATGTTCTCAATATCAACTGTGTTTATACCTCTCTCAAGTCATTGCATTATACACAGAACTGCCTCTAACCATTTAGGCTATTTAGCAGAAAAACAAGAAAAAAAGAATTAAATAAGAACAAACACTCTTTCCCCATCACCTCCCTCCCAACAATTTATAGGTCCTTGGAAAAGAAAAAATCCTCCTTGATTTTTGCTTAGTTTCTTCAAAATCAGTATCAAGGTAATTACTTTTCCTTTGATAAAGATTAAAGCCAAGCTCTTAGACACCATGCTGAGTGTACTGCCATAGCTGCTCTAACTGCCCAAGATCTGTAGCTACATCAGTGAATTACCTGACTGCCTTTATTATCCAAATTTCTATCAAAACTTTCTCTACTGTCATTCCAAGCGTTTATGCCATTTTTCTCAGCAGATTCTATTTCATTTCTCAGTAATGTTGCTATTCTTGCCTCCTGTTTTTTTCTTGTCTGTGCCTTATATCCTGACACTTTAAATCATCATGCTCTGTATTGATTCACTAAAGTGCACTGTTCCACTCATTTTGTATTGTACATATAAGTGAAAATCAACAAAAGTGTTTATGGGAAGTGAGGAGGACTGACAAATATGTCATTCTCAATTCTCAAGTTTTACCCTGATTAATGGGTGAGTGCTCAGCAATATGAATAACGATCGCTGGTTTCACAACTGTCCGTAGGTGCCTGGCTGAAGAGGATTTTGGTGCCTGAGTCCCTGGTGAAATCAATGAAAATTAGAATTGTTGTCCCTAACTAGCTTGGTATTCCTGTCTGCTGTAATAGCTACCAATAGGACAGATACAAGTATCTCTATGATATTTAAATATGTGTGAACAAAACTCAGCAGCTTATAAATTTGCAATGAGTTATGAAATGAGAAGGATTGTTAAGAGCCTGATCCTTCAAAATCCTATGGTTGTTTAGGTCTATAACAATAAGTAAATAGATAATTTTGTTGATTTTGATCACAGTTTTTCTTCTTGTGTTTTAGACTCTCATGTAGACAGTGTTTTTCTAGGAAGACTTCTCATACTGATTGTACCACACAGATGCAGTCTCATCATGACAAGACCCCAGAATCCTGCAATCTACAGTTCCTATGAGGAAATTAAGAACTTCAGTGGATGAAGTATTACTGTGATGTTGATGTGAAAGAAAATGTTCTATATACATTCCCTAAAGAAAAAGTAGGGGGAAGAAAAAAAAAGGTTACCATCTGACATTTACCCATGAAAAATGTCAATATCAAGGAGAACACACATTCCACATCCAGTAGATTTTGATGGAAATTTATCAACAAGTTATATTAAAAATCTCAATATATTAAAACATCCTTAAAAGGACAGAGTAAAAATTCCAACCAGATAGGTTTATTTTAAAAAATGCAAAACCAGTATGTATGTAAAACAAGAGGAATGCTTTACTATATTAAGCAAAAAAATTGATTGTTTTCCTAAAAAGCTTGGTTTTCTCATCTAATTTCACATTTCTTTAATTCTGTCATATTAGTATGAAAGGATTGCCATTCTTAATTTTTCACTGAGTATTGGTAACATACTGCCATACTTTTTTCCTCATGATAGGAAGTAATTGCTGTTTCAGGGTTATTTTTTTTAAATTCTTATTTTTAAGTATCTCTTATAGTTGCATTTGGTTTTGTTCAATACAGAGGCACATGTCATCTAATACATTGAACATCTGCAACATGTGTGACCTGGGGTAGTAAAACAGCAACCATAAGATGCATACTCCTGATGCAGCAACATAAATATATTACTGACTATTAAATGTAAACATTTATCTCCATAGTTACTGCTGCATGGTATCTTACTTTCCACAGCTATTTATAATTCTATATTAAAGGTCTCTCACAGAAAGAGAGACCTTTTTATAGCTATCAACTTTTTAAGTGAAGATCACTATATTACCCTACTCTGAGGCAAATAATTTCTCAGGAAAAAAAAAATCATTTCTAATACAACTTCATCAACAAAAAAATGGTATTTTTGGTTGACTATTCCATTTGTTTATGTTACACCCAGTCCTTAATACCTGTGAAAAGTGACTTAAAAAGAGATGCAAAAATATAATGGAGTGCCCATAGAGATGGTGGGTGCCCCATCCCTGTAAACATTCAAGGCCAGGTTACACGGAGCTCTGAGCAATGAGATGTAGCTGAAGATGTCCCTGTTCATTGCATTGGTGTTGGGCCAGAGGGTATTTAAAGATCCCATTCAACCCACATAATTCATTCTGTGATCTTATAAATATTCTACGCCTAGACAGAGAAGATGTAAACAGCTACAACTACTGTGATGCAATAGGAGGCCCAAACGATTACTTCACTTCCCTGTGGTCTGTTGCTGCAAAACTTATGTTTATGCAGTAAGAACAGCTTCAACTCCACCAAAGATCAGAGTGGCTGTTTAGTTAGTAGCTGAATCATCTTTCAGAAGCAGCTTCCTGTTTGTGTCAGTGCTAGGGTTAAAGTGTGGACTGAGCTTCTGTTTTCTCCCTCAGGATCTACTTGCAGCTGTTTCAACCTCTGTAGAAGTTATAAAAATAAGTAATACCTCAGTTGCACTGCTTGCTGCTTCCAGAAGTTTGCAACAATGGAGCATCTTTGTGCATTGCCTTCTTGCCTCCAAAAAAGGGTGACTCACTTTCAAATTGGTCCTTGGTATTATACTGTCTTTTGAAATACAATGGCTATTTCTTTAGAAGAAAGTATTTTATGTTGGTCCAATAATTCTATAGTAGTCCCTAAAAGCTTAATTTCATTTTATTTAGTTCATATTAGTTTGAGATTTTTGGTTGAAATATATAGGCTATACCAGCTTAATAAATTACATTCAGCAGCTGCTCCTCCATTAATGTAGTGCACTCCTAACACAGCCTGCTGCAAGAAAACAAAATTTATTGTAAATTTCAAAGGAAAAATGTGCATGTAATCTGCATTATTTTGCAAATTAGCTGGGGCAGGAATAAATGGCTGGGCTGTACCTTACTCTGTTATGTCTGCTTTATTTAATCACGTGTGTTTGAGCCTTCTGGAAATGCCAAATACCCATTTAAAGTTCATGTTTGTGATCATGAAAAAGTATCAAATACATATCAAATTTTCTAAGGAGATGATGCCAGCAAAACATACAGTTAAATCTTCAGTATTTCTTTCTTTCTGTTGTTAATTCCACATTTCTCCACTTATTTCCTGGAACAAAGCTGTCTTCTTCCTTGACCTAAGAGTTATACCAGATTCAGAACATGAAGAGTTAACTCATTTCCTTAATATATTCCCTTCTCTTTTTTTACCACCTCTCCTTACGGTCACTGGTCTTTATGTCAGCTCGTTTCTCTTATGCTATGCCTTTAATACACTTACCCTGCCACTTACATGACTGCTCATCTTCCTCTGTCACGTCTTCTAAGTCTAAAAACAGTCATGTGTGCCATCAGTGAAGCTCACATATTCATTTATCATTTGGAAGCAGGCTGTTATTTTTTTCTAAAATCTGATCCCTTAACACTAGAGCCAACCAGTTCTTGCAGTAATCATTTCCCACATTCTCCCCTCTAAAGAGGATTAATCCTATCTTTAATACTTCTTTTCCCTTCCTCTGATAAATCATAGGGGAAAAGGCTGTTTGTGGTCAGCACTCCTCAGGCTGGCAACCCTGCAATCTGGTTCAATTTCTTTTTCCTTCTTTTAAATGCAGAGGTGCTGTATTTTGGTGAGTCTCTACAAGTAATAAATCCCTTTTCAGCCAAATTGGTAGGGGAAGATATTTTTTGTTGGGACATTTAACTGGTACTGGAGAAGTACACATTTTGTTGCAGATTTTTCTGACTGACTGCAAGCAGCAGCTCATCATTTTTCAGTACCTCAGTTCCAAGTCAATAACAGAAGAAAAATATTTTCTTCTTCTCATCTTTTCTCAGAATGTTCACAGAAAAAATCCACTTAATCTCTAATAACTATTAGTTAGAACTCGAAAGCAAGTATTAAATATTAAATACAATTATCTGCTCATTTCTCAGGGAAAATAGCAGCCGTGGTCTTTTCTGTCTAGTTTTCTGGAAGCAGAAATTTAGAGTAATGAGTAGTATTCTTCCTTGTTTTTTGACACAGAAGAGTTATATGAAGATACTTCTTTCACAAAATAATCCTTACCCTTTTCCACAAAAAGATGAAAAAAGTTTAAATAACCTTTAAATGAAATATTGCAATAGTTCAGCACTTTAAGGATGAAAGTGCAGTTTTCTAAAAGGTCAGTTCAGTTCCTGAAAATGTTTTCAGTTTAGACAACACATTATGAACTCTGTAGTATCTAGTAGAAATTTTCAGCACCACTAACAATAGGAAGTAAATTCCAGTCACTCACAGTAAGATGGCAATGTGGTGACATTTGATGCTTGAATATGTGTGCTTTGAGTTACTGCAAGAACCGGCCCACTGAGGGGAGAGAACCTTTCCCTAGCTGACTGCATGAATTGTAGATATAGGTGAAAAATAAAACCAGAACATGTTATAAAGTGATTGCAAGCCATCAGCCTGCGTGGCAGTTTCCCCCACCCTCATTTAGCAAACAAGAATTTAGATTTATCAAATTAATAAATCCCAATGAAACCAATAATCTCACATTTTCAGTACAATTTTATTTGACAGATCTTTTTATCTTTTTCTTCCAGTGAACCACTACCATTATGTTTTATTTTCCAGATGTATGTCCTTGCTCTTTTAAAACTGCAGCAGTTCCACTACGCAGTAAAGCTATAAATTTATAGAACATTCTTCTAAAGTGCCTGCTTGTTTCATAATTCCACTTCCATATCTTTAGTTGTTCCAAAATATATTGAACTGTCAGCATGAGGGTCAGGAGATTAGAACACTTTGTAGCTTCTCTGCCACTGCCTTTGTTTAACTTGGAAAATAAGCTACACTACCAAGGGAGTGATGAAATAAAGGATACATAGAGTCACAAATGCATAAAAATTTTAACCACTGTATACCACAGACATTTCTTAAGAGACAGAGTGCTATATCCACATGTATTGACTTTGGACACCTACCAGCAAACTGTTCTAATTAAAGCTTGTAAAGAATATAAAACAGCACACAAAAGTTTTGCAATTAAAAAACAAACAAACAAACAAACAAAAAACAAAAACAAAAACAACCCCCCCACACACAAAAAGTTACTCTTTGCTCTCAGAGTTACTGTCTCAAATAATCACCTGCCTTTTGACCTTGTTATATCACACCCATTGTCTGACCCTGGTTTACTTTAAGTTAGTTTAAATTTCATTTAATCATTTACTTTTACCTGGAAATCAGCAAACCTCATGGGGCTTTCTTGGAATTTTTTGAGTCCTCTCTGGTTTTCATAATATTGAAGGCAAATATTACATGTTTTCTTATAATTTCCTAGGAAACAGACAGAATGAATATAAAATATGTTGCAGAACTCCTCAAAGGATAAAAGATCATAGTATAATATTTACTAATATCTAACTTCAGTTTATACTTTAAAATATGTTTATACTGACAGATAAAACTCACCCTTTCAAATTAGAACAATTTTATGAATGAAATTAGAAATCCATAAGAAGGTATGAAGAGGAATGGCTTTGTATTTGTGGGAGACCCAATACTAAAATATTGTCAGAGACAGAGCATGTATGATGGACCTTTTTCAAGCCCAAGAGTTGAAGGTGTTCTAAGAGGCAAGGAGAAAGGGAAATTGTGAACATTTTAGCTTATGTTCAGGTCTATGTGACTTTGTGGTGACAATCCAAGACTTGTTATTTATGAAGCTTCACAAAACCTCTAAAGCCGCTGCCTTATTTCTGGAACATTTTTTGGTTCACAGTTTGTCTAAAAATTATGAAGCTCACAGTCCAAGTACACTGGTAAAACTTAGGGGTAACCAGGAAAATTACAAATCAAAATTTACTCTTGAATATACTTATAAGGCATCTGTCTACAGTTGTACTGTGTGAAGCACAGATCACAGGCCACCTCAAACAAATCAGAATCTTCTGAAAATACCTCTACACTCTCAGGAAAGCATCCAAGTCACAACACAGACAAATGATTGTCAGTGCTTCCCTCCATTATTTATCTAGGCTTGGGGAAAAACTCTTTATGAGTGGTTATTCTACAATGAACTTTAGCTATTTTCCTGTTTTTCTTACTTTGCTTTTTCACTTTTTGTTGTCTCCTCTTGTTGAAACATTTACAAATGTAAAACAATTAAAATTATAAGAATTAGAATTCATTAAAAGAATGAGACTTAGAAATCACACACTGAGAAAAGACCAGTGTGATTTCCCAGTTAGCTTAGTGTTTACATGTCAAGTTCTGTGAGGGAGGAAAGAGGACAAAACCAAGTTCTTACCTAAATTCGTATCCTATTCATACCGCTAGAAAACTCTCTGAAGATGCTTAAATATAACACATCTATTTTTTGGCACAGTTTTTACAAGATAAAGCTTGATTTTTTAAGGATTATTTTTACATCTCCATCATCTTGATCATCTTGAAGCGATGACATTGCCCTTTTATTTGTATTTGAGTATTTCCCTAAACACACCCATTATGAACCATTCCGCAGAGGTACCCTTTTTAGCCCATGGCTTTGAAGAAGTCACCTTTCTCAGAATTGTAAGTTCAGCTTCTAGCTGAGATCTGTCCATGACACAATTCTAACACTTCAGACAATCATTTCCAGGCTTATTCCTTACCTGTATCTAATTCCTAGCAGGAGATCCTCGTAAAAATCCCTGTGGTTGATATTTCCACTTTATTCAGTATATATGTTCTCCAACCCTTTTTGTCTCTAGTACCTGAACACAGGTGAATCATGAATCATTTTTGATTTGAATTTGTCAATTTTGATTTAAATTTGTCACTTTAACCCTGTATATTTTCCTATTGACTTATAGAGATATGTGCTGAGGATAGATGTATGTATTTTGAGATCCAGTTTTTGAATAAACTGAAGGTGAAGAGAGAAAGCCTTTGAACTTGCTGGATAGATGGGAAGCCACCATAGAGAGAGAAACTGGATTTGTACTGAAGCAATTTAATAATGTATTATACTCTGAAAGTTATGTATTTTACACACAAATCACTGCAAGCACAATGAGCGTGCCTTGCAAGTAACAAATGTTGTTCTGCAGGATAGGTAACTGGATATTTTAAGAACAGAAAGCTGTTCTTATTTACATTTTGATTCTAATGGTTTTTTTTAGTTGTCAATTTTCATAAGGTTAGCATGTATTTTGGTCCTTTCATCCTTTTCATTTTATTTCTTTCGTCCTTACTAATTTTCAATGGGACATCTCCAAACAAACAAAAGTATACGCGCACACACAAAAACCCAAAGAAACAAAAAACCACAAAAAAAAAAAACAAAAAAAGAAAAAAAAAACAAAACCCCCCCTCCCAAAAAAACAAACCCAACAAACATACCAAAATACCAACCAACCAACCCACCCAACAAAAAACCCCAACCAGCCAATCAAAAAGACTTAGAAAATTGTCTATGATATTATTTGCCTTTTATATCCCATCAGGAAATAATAATTTCAACACAGTGCAAGGCAGATATTACCAAATAAGTGCACATGAAAAGATTTTTAGTATCCCACTAGGCACCTATCTAATATAAAACTAGAGAATATCTCTCTTCTGGTTCCATTCAAATACTGAGACAAACAAATTATACCCCTCAGTTTGAACCTCAGGACCTGATCCTGGCAGGCAGAACAATGAATAAGTTTTCTCAAAACCTAGAAAGCAGCAAAATTAAAGTGCCCCAAAGAGAGGGAAATTCTCACCAAGAGTTCATGTAGAGAGAAAAAAAAGAGAGTACTCAAAAGAGACTTCTGATGCCTTAGCAGAAGAAAAGATCTAAAGCTATTGCTCTTAACTTTTGACCTGGCACTACAGTCCTTTGAGACCTCTACCTTCTGGATGAAAGGGAAAGAAAAAGAAAAGATAGGTCTTAGTCTCACCTGGACAAATAAGACTACTACATTCTTCAATTCTGTGACCTTGGCTATGTGATTTTCCTTGTTGGGTAAAATAGGCAGCAGCAATATATGCATATAAAGAAGATGGCAGTAGTGAAATAATTTGGAATTTTTATATACTTAGGCTTCTAAATAATGCAGATTTCTAGCTACCAGGAATTTTTTAAAGCAGCATTATTCTCAAATCACACTTATAAGAAGGCAAAAGTCTTCCAACATCCACTAAAGCACTTTATTTTGGACATATAAATAGTTTTAGAAATCTGTCTCACTGAAAATTATTTCTGAGACTTCAGCTCAGCTTTCATTTGGGTATTTGTTTATATGTAATCTGGGTTTTTCTTTTTAAGTAATTGTGTAATCCACAGACAACACACTATTTATCAACATATCTAATCTTACTTACATAATGTAGTAAGTCCATTAATCCATTAATGTGAGCTTGTCTTATTCTACTCAAACTAAAGAAATGCTAAAGATACCTGGTTGGAATTTTGATTCTGCTGTAGTTCGTTTATTTCAGTAGATTGCAATCAGTTTCCATGTGCTTGTGCAAAAACTTGTGTCCTGTATTTCTTTAATTTCCTTAATTTAACATTTTTTCTTTGTCTGGAATTCAAAGTTTTTCTTTCTCAACAAAAACAGAAGATCAATATTTTTTATTTTCCATGTATATAGTTTATGTTTATTTCACTAAGCTATTATGTCAAGTCATAACATATATTGGACTTTTAGGTACCAATAAGAGGCTTTCTTTATCTCTACAAGTATGAAGGAAAAGGGGGAAAAAGACATGTCCTGTTGCCTAATAATACCTCACGCTAGAACAAAATTCAATATGAGATTTATGCTTGAGAGCTGAGCACTGCAGGTCAGTCTAGTCCAACCTCCCTGCTCAAGCACAGCTCCCTAAAGTACATCACTCAGGATTGTGCTTTGGATGTCTCCAGGGAAGGACATATTGCCTGAATCTCTGGGGAATCTGCACAAGTGCTCCATCATCCTCACAGGAAAGTTCTTTTTTATGTTCAGATGGAACTTCCTGTTCCTCTTTGTTCATGGGTGTGCTGGTTTTGGTTGAGGCAGAGTAATTGTCTTCACAGTGACTGGTATGGGGCTGTGTTTTGGATTTGTGCTGAACATGGGGTTAGTAATACAGAGATGTTTTTGTTATTGCTGGGCAGGGCTTACGCAGAGCCAAGGCCTTTTCTCTCTTCGTACTGCCACACTGGGGAGGAGGCTGGGGGTGTATGGGGGGGTTGAGAAGACACAGCTGGGACAGGTGGTACAAACTGACCAGAGAGGTACTGCAGACCATGTGACCTCATGCTCAGTATATACAGTGGGGGGGAAGAAGGAAGGGCATCATTTGTCGTGATGGCATTTGTTCTTCCAAGTAACCATTACACATGATGGGGCCCAGTTCTCCTCGACATGGCTGAACACCTGCCTACCCATTCCTTGATTTGTTTTGCTTGGGTGTGCAGCTTTTGCTTTCCCTATTAAATTGTCTTTATCTTAACCCATGAGTTTTTTGGCTTTTACCCTTCCAGTGCTCTCTGATCCTGTTGGTGGAGAGTGAGTGAGTGTCTGTGTGGGGCTTGATTGTTGTCTGGGGTTAAACCACAACAATTGGGTTCATTGAATCAAAGAGAAAAGTTACTTTTAATATTGAAAGCTTGAACTTGATTTCTGTGGGTCCCTTCCAGTTTAACGTATTCTGGGATTCTGTATCTAACTTCCAGCCCTGCAAAGCACCATCCCCAGGAGTCACATCATGTGCCTGAGAGCATTGTACAAACACTTCTTGAACTCTGTCAGCCTGGTGCTGTGACCACTTCCCTGGGGAGCCTGTTCCAGTGCCCAACCACCCTCTGGGTGAATAACCTTTTTCTAATATCCAGATTAAACATCCTCTGACACAGCTTCTGGCCATTCTCTGGGGTCCTGTCACTGCCACCACAGAGAAGAGATTGGTGTCTGCTCCTCCTCTTCCCCTCAGAAAGAAATTGTAGATTTCTATGAGGTCTCCCCTCAGTCTCCTCCAGGCTGAACAGACCAAGTGACCTCAGCTGCTCCTCATAAGGCTTCCCCTCAAGGCCCTTCGCCATTGTCCTTGCCCTCCTTTGGACACTCCCTAGCAGTTTAATGTCTTTTCTTACCTTGTGGCACCCAAACCAGCCCCCAGGACTGGAGGTGAGGCTGCCCCAGCTCAGAGCAGAGCGGGACAATCCCCTCTCTTGCCTGGCTGGTGATGCTGTGCCTGATGCACCCCAGAACAAAGTTGTCCCTCCTGGCTGCCAGGGCATGGCTGACTCTGTTCAGCTTGCCACTGACCAGCACCCCCAGATCCCTTTCTGTGGCACTGCTCTCCAGCATCTCTTTCCCAATCTGTAAAAACATCCAGGGCTGCTCCATAATTATCTCATTGAAGAAATTTGAAACCACATCTTCAATACAGTGTATGAATACAAATGAAATAATTTCCTATTTTAATATTCACTTTGGGGTTGCTCCAAGAAAGGTCAGATGGTGGATGAAGAGTGAAATTTTGGTCTGACCATAAGATTACATCTGTGCTAAGTCAGCACAGTATAGTTGATAGCCAATGGTTAGATGCTGTAACACATAATGTACCTGCAAACAAACTGATTACTGAGAAAGTGTTTGAGCTAACTCCCTGGCTGTGGTTGGGCATTGTTTAGGATGGACTCAGGGGACAGAGCTGCACTAAAGACTAAAAGAAGGGTAACCACAGTGCTAATGCTTGGGCCCCTACTCTGGCTTGGGTGATTTTACTGCAAGCCAGCACAGTGTAAAAGTAATGAGAGTGTTCAATGTAAGAAAAGGAAAATATACAAGTTGTTGAAAGTCCAGCTAAAAAACTTTGTGTTTAGCAGTGCCTGTGCTAAACTGAACCTCTTCAGCTGACCTTTATTTATATCTTGGAGGCTTTTTGCCTGTGTTTTAAACAAAGAGATAATTTATCCAGGAGGCAAGATGGCATTTCAGTTTCTTTAGGAAATAATAGATAACTAGAAAAAGAGAGAAAACATCATCTGTTTTTGCTCCATTTTTTTAAGCGGGATGCTTTAGAAACCTTATCTTAGTAAAACAAATAACCTTCTCCTTCAGCTGTGAACAATAGCAACAAAAAGACTTCTACCACAGTCTTAAAATCTGCAGAATAAAAAACTCATTTTAGTCATAGAAAAAAATTGTAAAGCTTGAGGAGATGCAATGACTGAAGCTCCAGCCCTTAGTGAATTATGATAAAAACAGGAATGTCCCAGTGTCCAGCTTTATTTGTTGTTCATTAGCCTGAAAATGCCACATAAATGTGAAAGATCCAGTTACTGGATTAGATATGTGTGTGATAAAAGATGCATCAATCATTACTAGTTTCAAGTTGTTTCCATAAGAGGTCTTAAATAGGAAACACAGCTCTGTTTTTCTGCTGGAGATGGAACCCAGCAAAGACTCTACTGCTGTTGAGCTGGCTGCAGAACTGTCAGCCCTGGCTTTTGCTCCATCTTTCCAGAAGTCTGTTTGATTTGTGACAGAAAAGGATGGGGTAATTGTTGTTAAGAGGCAAAAACGTAAAACGGCATACAAGTTTTGCTTATGCTGTTCAATTTCTATTCCATCTTTTTCCCTTTGTTTTTAAATTTATTTTTCCTTTGGGTTCCTTTACCAGTGTCACATGCTCACTCTCCTCCAGTCTTGTTTACCTGTGGAAAATGAATTACAAATTTTACCATAAGAAATGCTTCACTAATTCCCTTGAAGGTCAAAAAGCTAGAGACAATGTTGCCACTGAGCTCTAGCACTGAAGAATATCTTAGCCGTCAACTTGGAAGATATTCAGAGGCAGTCATTCAATCATTTGCCACATTGCATAAAATGCAAGGAGAGTGAAAATTTAAAGTAATTGCTATAAATTTTTTTTTCACTTTGATTGCAAGTTCAGCTCCAACAAAATTTCCAGCTAAAGTTTCAAAGACTATTTTTATAGCTCCTCCAAAGGCAAGAAGTACTGAATATGTTCTGTGCCAGCTTATGTCATAAAAGTATTCAGGAAGGACTATTTGTGAAGTCCTTCTCTTGAATATTGTGGACTCAAAGCACCTTAGAGGGAGAGCAGATTTAACTTGAGTCTATGTCATCCTGGTTAAACTCCTAAACTGCAAGATAACATCTCTTTCAAAGATTTTAGAAACTTTTTCTCACTTTTTTTTTTTTTTTTTTTTT
>VXBN01005698.1:254087-317561 GCA_013397395.1 Sinosuthora webbiana | reverse complement strand
ATGTAAAATAAAATAAAATAAAATAAAATAAAATAAAATAAAATAAAATAAAATAACTGAGGAAGACAACAATAAGAAATATAAAGTCAAGAGCATCATGGAAAGGGGGAATATATCCCATGCAAGCAATCAGAATTACATGAAGACAATTAAATTATTAGGTGGCAAGTCTAAAAGTGACAGAAAAAAAACATTTTTTCACAGATCACATCATTTTATTGTGGAACTGATTGCCACAAAATGTTGTGGAGGCCACATGCATAAATGGGTTTTAAAAAGTGATTATACAAATTAATGAAAGAAAAGCATCAACAGCTGTTAAACATGATGAAGTGATTCTCCAGCTCAAGAAATCTTTAAAAGATATATTGCCAGAAGCTGAAAGGACATAACAAAGAGAGTTTATTCCACTTTAGCACCGTGGATTTCTGTTTTGTCTTGCTTTGTTTTAGTTGCTTGTGTTTAAATTATTTTCTTTAATGTCCCTTACTGACTACTTCAGAGACAGGATGCTGGGTTAGGTAGACTTTGGTCTTAAACATTAGAGACATTTTTATCTTTTTATATTCTTTTAACAGATTAAAATCTTCAGAGAAAATCTTATAATTGCCTCTGTGTCTTGAAAGTGTAATCACGAAGTAATGCCAGGCAGTGTTGACACAAGGAACAAAAATATGTTTGTACAAGGTATTCTACAGTGTATCTAGTTGAAGTCTGAAAAAGTATATTCTGATCATATGAGTGGGCTACGTTTTATTTTTCAAAAATATGTGACCTAACCAAATTTGAGAGGATTTTGATTAAATGGCAAAAGGAAAATCAATAGCAATTTCTACCCTATATTATAAATGCTGGCCCTAACCTTCAGTTGAGTCTAAGCTTATCTTTTGTCCACATTTTCTGTGTTGAAGCCTGAATATGAGAGTAGGCTTATGTGCTTCAGGCTCAGCCAAAAGGATAACCCCCAAGACAGGAGTTTGGACACATTGTTATAAAGACATGTTCACTTTCTTACATGAAGCAAGACCTTGAACACAAACATGGCATTTTTTGGGTTTGTTTTCCAAATATTAGACTTAACTGGATCATCCCTTGTGATCCAGGCTATTTTTTAGTATTTATTTGGCCAGAAAGAAGATTGCTTAGAAGCTTGCAATGTTGTTTTTATTCTTATGTTCTGTTGTGTTGAGATGTAGGGCTGCTGCTGGTGCATTCTATAATCACAATTTCTACTTTCATTGGGCAAACAGAATGTCAGTGATAACACACACTTTTCATTGCATGTGTTGCACAGATAAGCTCACCTGACGTAGGATACTGTGTCCTGAGTAATTCTGAATATTTCAAAAAGGAAGTTGGTTCATGTCTAGCACAAAGGCTGTCCTGTGGGATATGAATTAAAGTTTGAAAAAAGATGAACATGAATGTTTTACTTGTATCACCCAGCAGCTCTTTCACTCCTTCTTCCACAGGATGGGGGGAGAAAATGCAATGAAAAATCTCATAGATTAAAGATGGGGAGACCATTCATCAATAATATCACAGGCAAAAAAGACTCAATGTGGGGAAAAGGAATTTAACTTACTGACAATCAAAACAGATCTAGGTGAAAAATGAAAACTAAACCACTACCCCCTCTTCACTTTTTCCCAGGCTCAACTTTGCTCGTTTCACATGACCCTGCTTCTCAAGAGGCACAGAGGGAAGAGGGATGTGAGGTTGGGGGTCAACCCATAACAGCTCTTTGCTGCCATTTCTTTCTTCTCACACTTTCCGTCTGTTCCAGTGTGTTCTTCTGCATGGCCTTCAGCTTCCTTCAAAGTACGTTTACCTGTTTCAGCATAGGGTCCTCCATGGTCTGCATGGAAATTTGTCCTTTACCTCAGTCCTCTTCACAGGCTGAGGGGAATCTCTGCTCTCGCTCCTGGAGCAGCTCCTTCCCCTCTTTCTTCTCTCAGGTTGGTGTCCACAGGACTCTCTCTCACACTTTTGCCCTCACTCCATGCTGTCATGCAGTGTGCTGCCCTTTCTTAGGAGTGTTTTCCCAGAGGTGCCACCATCTCTGCTGAGGAGCTCTTCTGTGTCCCATGGTAGATCTGCTGGAGATGGTTGGAACCAGCTGAGTGGATGGGGAAACAGCCCCAGTGTCTCCTTAGAGTTTCCCAGTCTTTAGCCCTTGCCTGCTGATGCCTGAGCACCTGCACCTGATAGTTTTATGGTGTTACTGGTGCCACTGGCAAATAAAACATGCTTATTTATCAGCTTCTGTACTGCTTCAGCTGAAATACTGAGTGCAACTCTGCTTTTACTCTTTTATATATAAGACATATAGACATGACCCATGAAAGCTAGGGCCAGATGACATTTGAGGAATGTCTTTGTGGATATCATTTTTGTACTGAGTTCAGCTGTTATGGAGTTGATTTACTAATTAGTAGACTTTACAGTGCTGTGGTTTGGATTTGTGAC
Organism: Sinosuthora webbiana; assembly: GCA_013397395.1. Classification (NCBI taxonomy): domain Eukaryota; kingdom Metazoa; phylum Chordata; class Aves; order Passeriformes; family Sylviidae; genus Sinosuthora; species Sinosuthora webbiana. The sequence continues at coordinate 315,092 of VXBN01005698.1, read as the reverse complement.
CAAAACAGTGTTGAAACTCACCAGTTTTTTAGCTCTGCGGCTTTAAGTTGTTCTCTGTTTCTTACTCTGCTGCCTCAAAGAGTGGTCTTGTGCTTAGCAAGAGGTTTGGAAGAGATTCAGCACAGCCAGCACAGCCAATGACAGCTGACTCAAGGGATATTTCATACCATAAACAGTGGCTTTAGCAATGACACTGACAGGATTTTTTCCAGGGTAATTGTGCTCATTGTTCTGTTGGTAGGTGGTAATGAGTGACTGTCTTTAAGCCAGCTGCTTATTTTCTATTTTTTTCTTTACTTATAAAAGTGTAATTTTCTCAACAAACAAGTGTTTTGGTTTGGCTTGGTTTGGTTTTGTCTCACATCTTCCCTTCCAATTCTCTCCTGCATCCTGGTGAGGGGGCGGTCAGTGACTGAGTGGGGCCTTAGCTGCCAGCCAGGTTCAGCCCAGAGGCAGAAAATTGGTCAGATTTTTGTGGAGACAGAAAACCTGATGTCAGAGAAGCCTCTCTCTACACTAGATGCTTTGTGCTTCATTTTCACTGAATGGAAAGAAGCAGAGACTGGTAGGACATTTTGTGTGATTCATAAAATCAATACAGATAAGACTGATCCTAGGATCAGCTGGTATCCTATTCATGGATATGATTCCAGGTCCTGATTTGCGTGAAAATAGGAGACCAGCGAATTTGCTGCGTAGTTATACGCACAAGATAAAGCAGAAATACAAGGATGTTAAAAATATTTTTTGCTTTAAAAAGTTTGTTCAGTTCTTGCTGTAAGAAGGTGTCTGTCTTGGCTCTTTTATGGTTCAGCAATCCTAGCAGGATGAATTTGTATTTGTATAATCAATTATATATAACAACTAGGGCTGAGCAAATAGTTAATATTTTACTTCAATAAGCCATTCTTGCAAAGCATTCTATCAGAAAAGTGATTTAATTTTTTCAATACTAATGTTTGTTCAACTACAAACTTCTCAAGGGGAAAACATTCAGGGATAACTGCAAATTATTAACACAGAGTAATATAAGAAATTACTGATACAGACACACAAAGATCAAGTATATGTCACCAACAGCAGACTTCACTTTATAGTTTAAGCCTTTTTTTTTTGTCTTATTTGGATCAAATTTATGTGAGAAATTTGCATAAGTCAAGAGAGATCCTTGTTATATGATTCACCATCACTCATTAGGTATTGTTTCCATACATAAATGAACTCTGCTGATGAAAACCACAAATGATTGTGCTTGATTGTCCCTGAAGTTATACATTCTTGACAAAAAATGATGGAGCATCATGAAAGCCATATGCCAACAGATGAGAAGAAGATGAATTCCATTATAAGTGTGGTGATTATTACTGGTCAGCTTTGTGAGCAGCATATTTTTAAAGCTTGCAAGCAGAGAAGGTGAGGACGCAAAATTAAAAGGCAGAAATATTGATCTCATCCTGCAGCTTTGTGTTTCAACACATCATTCACTTTCAGCTCTCTGTCTCAGTGGCAACCAGCTTGAACAGCTTGAACTTTTTTCTCTATGTTATGGCTATTACTCTATGCTCAGAGTTTTTGGAAAGAATGATGGAGTAGAGACCCAACATTCTTTAGGGCAGAACAAAACCACAGCATTCTTTTAAAAAACGTTCATGTAGCACCTTGATTAAATAAGTCAAATTTGATTGTACACAGATTTATTTTAATACTCATGGTTGAGTATTTTCCTATACCAATATTTTTTCTGGGCTTTTTTCAGTAACACATTTTTAAAAATGTGTATAATTGTATGTATTTATATAAATAACTATGTGAAAGAGAAAAAATATATTCATATATAAATATAATGAATAATGAGGATTATAATCAAGTAAAGAGCAAGAGAGAAAGCAAGAGAAAGCAAGAGAAAAAGAAAATTAATGACTTCTGATCTTCACCCAATTCATTATTAAGCATATTAGGCAAGCTATGATACTCCAGTTTGGATTACTACTTGGAAGGGGACCAGACTATATGACTTTATTTTCTGAGTGCAATGTACTGACAAAGATTTGAGATCTGACCTGGACCTCTTGTATTTTGTCAGCACCATCTATCCCACTTGAGTTAAAGAGGTGTTTCCCACTGGCTGGGTCAGTAGGAGCTGTCATAAGTATTTCTCAGTCAGCAGGAGTCATTCTTGAGCCAGTGGGAGCTGTCACAAACCATTTTGACATAAAATGTATCATGCTGTAAGTGAGATTGACCTCTCCAACCTCTCTTGCTATTATATGCAGGTAATCAGGTCACTCCACCCATCTGGTAGCTCAAACTGAGCTCAGCTCTACCATTCAACCCCTGATACTATTGGTCTTACTATCTTTTCAGCTGCAATAACCATGTGCTTGTGAAATTTCATCCAAATCAATGGGATTATTCTACAGTGACATTACTGCGGACTGTAAAACAATGTCCTTTATCTCTATTTTACCCTGCAAACTGTCAAAGGGTGAGTTTGGATAGCTTTTGAAAAGACTTCAGGGTAACAACAGATACTCTGTTATGCCCTCCAAAGTATCTGAAACACTGTCTAGCCCTGAAAGTGCCCTGAGTTTGGCAAGTAGGGTCCTTCAATGGAGGTTTCTCTGTGAAAATCCCTTACACTTCAGGAGGGCCAAGTGCAGCAGAAAAGACTACCCAATGAATATTCAATATGCTTCAGTGGGTTATGGTAGTACTGGAGAAATTGATATATTTTACCTCTCTATAACTTTTCAACCATGAACTTTTTTGCAAAGGAAGTGACTAAGCTTTCTCTTTCAAGAAAGGATAGTGGTCACTACTTTTAAAGTAACTTTTTAAAGTTACTTTTCTTTATCCAGTAGTTCCTGGGTACTTTACAGCTGAATGTGAACATTCACACAGAACATGAGTCACTGATGCCCTAAATTTTGTTTTTGGCTCAGGGGAATCAAGCGCCACAAAGTCTATCTTGCAGAAAAACCATAAAGCACTACCTGGGAATGACATGAGTATGAATGAGGGGAAACTCTTCACTGATACCCTAAAAGCCTTTTCCCTGTGCCATATATGTTTAAAGATTAATTAGATACACAGGAACAGTCTGCACTACTGGGAGTACCTGAGCAGGGTTCAGAACTTTGAACCCTCTTTTAAATTGTGATACTTACACGTGCCTTGTCTCTCAATAGACAGGCTGTGGAAGAGAGAGGTCTGTACCTTTTATCTAGTACTAGGGGGCTTGAGCATCTTCATGTGTAACATCTCTACATCCCGCAGCAGAGATTTGAAGCTCAGTCTCTGGGACGTCTGCAGTAGGTCAGTCTCCATTTCTATTGCTGGAGTAGTTCCACTTCATGTGAGTGATTACGGAGTAAATGGTCCCCGAGACGGCGCAAGAGTGTGTCACTCTGACCTCATGACAAGCCTCAGTGTATGTGATGAAGAAGGAACAGCCCCCTTTCATATACTTTTATCAATAGATATATTTAGGGAAAGCTTTCTCTGGATCATGAATGAGGATTCTGCTCTTCTTAGTCACATGGAAAGTTCAGATCGGGAAAGGTAAAAGATAAATGATCTGTGATTTTCCACTTTCAACAGCACTGTTCTCAGTTTTATTGTTAACAGCTAAAAAGGAAAAGAATAGGAAGCTTCAGGAGCTCTCTTTTGTGTAGTCCTTTTCAGTATCAGCCATGTATATGACTGAAGACTGTGACACATCCTCAGAAAAATACTGTTTGGCAGGTAAAGAAATAGAAAGAGTAAGACAACTTGATTTTTTTAAGACAAGAAGCTGGACATGATGGCACATTGCAATTCCTAGTTCTGCAGAGAGTGAGACCAGTGCCTCTTCTAGTATGGGAGCCTGCTACTGTACCTAGAGGCATAGACAGAACAAGAATGTCATTACATAATGGTGAAATAGGATCATGTAGAGAATCTGTGCATAACATTCCCTCTTCTAGTACCTGATCATACAATGCCTTGTATTTTTTTGTTTCACGTAGTTATAATCAGTAGCATACTCCAACAATGGCTAATTCCTCCACTGGCTTCTGTTTCAGTCTATTTGTTCTAAATTGAATACCTAATTCAGAATCCCAGTTGATATCCAGGTTTATTTCATATTGTCTTTACTCAATGTCATATGTTGCTACTTGATATAATTCATCCCTGTAGAATAGATCACAGAATCATAGAATGGTTTTGGTTGGAAGAGACCTTAAAGATCACCTACCTCCATCCTCCCCTGCCATGGGCTGGAACACCTTCCCCTAGACCGGGTTGTTAAATTCCTGTCTAAAGCCCTATGTTATGTTTCTCTGATTACAGGTTTTATGTGATCTCCTACAGTCTCTCTTCTCTTCCTCTTCTTCTTCCAAGAATATTCCATGTATCCCTCATTCTATCATAAAGCAGTGTTTGTGATTTCAAAGGAAAATTAGACAAACTGTCAGACTTTAAGGAAAAGCCAGCTCTGCCATTCAGGTTGCTGCAAACATCTACATGACTGGTAAGTAATGCCTATTTTTTTGAGCAGATCTGAGGTGTTCTTCACATTTGCTGAATGATGGACTAAACAGAGTTCCAACATGGTTGATCACAGCTGTTATGATCCACTTAGGCTGGAATGAAGCACCATGTGCTAAATAATTCCTATCCGAAAAGTCAATCAGCAAAAAACCAAAAACAAAATCCCAAGCCACAGAATAAAGTTAACAGAGAACCAAACATACAAAAGGAAAAAAAGCACCAGATAAACCCTTGTAATCCTCTCCCCTGCTCCCCATAACTTTCAGTGAGATATACTTTACACAGAGTAGGCTTCTTCCATCTTATTATAATAATTACTCAAGATACACCATATAGCTGGGAAATGTGTGTTCAAGGACCACTGAACACTGAATTTTCTGAGTCTATCACAATTACAGAAACATCTGTGCTAAATGACTTTGCCTTGAATCACTGTGAAAATTGCTCTATTCAGTATCTTTGTACATGTCTGATTCTTGCACGTGCTGAAACAGTAATGAGTGTTTTTCTGTTTCAGTTCTTGTGAGTTCATATGACCACCACGAACCCAGTTTCTCACCTTCATATGAAAATCCATTTTCCTTTTTCTATTTACTGGTCAAAACCTGTAGCTATGATAGATTTACTGTGGTGACATACAGCAGCAACAGACTCATAGTTGAAAACCAGAGGAGAATGTATGCATTACATTGTGGCTCACAGACCACACAGAGACACAACACAAACAATGCTCTTTCCTTGCTTTCTGATTCTTACTTTTTTATTAATTATTTTATTTTTATTTATTAACCTTCAGTTATACCTTTAGCCCATTAAAAAGTCACACAGATGGTTTATGCAGCATTATGATGGATAATGGATAATTGTTAATGTGAAAATAATTCCATCACAATTAACATTGAGATTCCTAGAATTAATTGGGCTACCAGGGACCTATGGAGTTTATTTAGTCTGATATCCTGCTCAAGTATTAGCTGTGAAATGGTATCAGGTTACTCCAGCCTTTGGCCAAGCTACTTGTTACTGATTTAATGGTTCTTTGTGCAATGATTGTGCCCGTATCTGGAATTTCCATTGCTGTACATGGTGGCCATTGCCTTATGTCATTTCTCTGTGACCCTCTGAGAACCTGCCTCCATGTCCTTTTTAACACCCATTAGGCAGAGGAAGAAGACTGCCATCACATCCCTCCATAGACCTTCTTTCTGAGTCCAGGCAACCTCAATTCCCTCAGCCTCTCCGTGTATATCCTATGTTCTAGTCACCTAATTTGGTGAGTTACCCCTTTTTCAAGTTGATTACTTGAGGAATTGGGAGATTCAAAACTAGATACATTACTCTATATGCAGTAACTGAAGATGATTTGTGAAGGTCCAGAAAGGCCTGTTTTGCCCAATGTTAACTTCACATCTCTGAAGAAAGTATGTGTTTACTTAGAGTAAGTTTTGTAGAAATTCTTTGAAACACCTGGAAGAAAGATGATGTAAGAAGACAAAATATGGAGATAATAGATGGAAACAGAGAAAGAAATTATTTCCAACAGTCTAGTACAGCTGTTAACATCTCTTAAAATCAGAATCCTAAGTGAATTGAATCAATTTTTTTCTGAGCTGCTGCACATCTGAAAGTTAGTCAGTTCAGAGTAGCTCTAAATAATGAAATCTTTATATTCCAGTCTATCACCTCAATTTTGCAGCTGAGATTCATCCTTTAAAAATTTTCTGTGTAGTCGAATTCCTACATGGCTGAATAAATTCTCTCAGAAAAGCACTTCAGGGAAAAAGGTGTTTGTTTTACCTATTAGATATTCTCAAGATACTGATTAATCTTTTGCTGTTTAATTATTTTCTGACTCTTTCCATTCTGATACCCATTATATGCTTTGTTGTCCAGTATTTCCATGTCATAAAACCAGCTTATTACTTCCAAAAATCTGGGAATTAACTAAAAATAATCATTCCTTTGTAGATTTGCCTAAAAAGGAAATAAATGAATGAAAATTAGTCCTATGGTATGCAAAGATGTGGAAGAGAAGTGCACAGCCAGAACGCAAAGGAACAAAGGTTTTTCTAGCATATAGGAGAATGTAGGCTTTTCAAACAATTTTAAATAATCAATTGTAAAATTATTAGCTGATGGTTTTACAGTTTTATGCTTTCTTTCACTTACAAAGATTTGACAATAATTCCTTTTCATCCTTTCAGGATGCTCTGAATTATATATTGAAAAGCCTTTTTAAGCACAATCACACATTCAGAGAATAATGGCCTTAGGTTGATTGTACCAGAAAAATTCCTCTGGTGACTGGCGTGTAAAAGTTTAATATAATATGCCCTGAATTCTGCCATGGTTATGTAGGCAATAAGCACCTGGGCTTATTGCTACACTTGGGCTAAACAAATTGAGTGCTGTAAATTGTGTTTCAGGACACTGTCATTTTGAATGCACCAGAGTTCCTCAGCACTTTCTTCAGCTAGCATACTTGTGTCAATCATCCACCTTCTGGTACATCAGGGTTTTCATTAGTTCTATAACTGCCTGACCTTGTGCCAGACTCAAGCAGACAGGTAGTTCATAACCCTTTACTGTCAGAATTAGCATTCATGATACTACTTAAACTGCAGAGCAAATTCAGAGTTCATTATTAAATGAGGCATATGTTACTACACTTATAACTGATTCAGTCTAGTTATTTTTAGTTTGACCTTTTCTGTATTCATCAAATCAGCTTTGAAATAGACATTGAGGTACCCTTTACAGTTAGTTATAAAAATTCTTAGAGATTTTTTTTTAATGGAGTTTTCTGGAAAATTCTCATATATCACTAGTTTAGTCATATACTATGCACCTCACTGTTAACTTAAGAAAAAATAAGAGAAGATGGCATCCTGTGGATGTTAACGATCACTTTCTTCAGCTGTATCATCCCTCTTTGGCTTTGCTTTTTTTTCCGGGAGCTGAAATGCTAGTGTTGTCAGTTCAGAATAGGATGAAAACTTCCACCAAGGATGGGAAAAAATGTGGGAAGGTAAAAGTATAGACATTATTAAAGTGCATTTATTCTTACTGTAGTGCCATAGATAAAATTTATGCATTATTACTCTGATTCTCTGACTATCACATTCTCCTCCTTCTGAGGTAAGGCACTGAGAACAGAGACAGTAAAAATTCAAACCCACTGGGACATGACAGGCCTAGGAACTGTTTCTTGTCATTTTCTTTTCACTGTCTTGGGTTTCTAAATTCTAACATGGAAAATAAAATATCTTTAAATTCTATAAACTTATTAGATATCACAAAACTTTAATCCTTAAAAAAACCTCTTTTTTTCACTAAAAAGCACCCCTCACATTTATCACTGAATCACTGACTGATTTTCATTAATGCAAAAGAATATTCTGATAATATACTAAGAGTATATACTTATGAAAAAAAACTATTACAGTGATAGACCATATCATTAGCAAAGAGGGCCAGAACTAAACTATTTGTATATGTAGTAGCAAAGAAATTCTCATATAGTAAGGTGGTATTTTACGCTTTACCCAGAGTCCTAAGAGCAGCATGTGACTATTCACATGTTTAGAGACAAACAACAATTTTTTTTTTTGAGTTTTTTTTGTAACTAGTTTTACAATCAATCTTTTTTCCTTTTTGGCAGGCACTGGGCTCCCTTATTACCACAATAATATTTTGTACTCTATGAGAATAGTTATGTTTTACAATTGTTTACAAAAGCATTTTGTTGAATTAACACTTAGGGGCCCATGGATGACAACAAATCACAAGAAACTGTAAGACTTGAAACACTGAAATGTACTGTTTGAACTTCAAGTTACTGTATAATCTAACTGTAGTTCATTCCCTTAAAAAACCCTAAAATCTCATTTAGCTGGATGTCATATTCTCTCATTATATAGATGAAGGCTTCAGTTCATAACCAACACGATGAATGTAGGAACCTAATTAAGACAGACTGACTCACCCTCTGGGAAGGTTCAGAAGCACTGCTTTTTCCTGAGAGAGCTGAGGAAGAAGAGTGTAAGTGAATTAGATGAGTTAGCAGGACTTACTTTAGGATAGCTGGTTTGCCTCCCAGCACTGTACACTTGAGCTGTAGATGAATCCTCAGCTAAGTCAGGAGCCCGGTACAGTCTGGACCTGCCAAAAAGCCTTCAAAAAGGTACGCTGTGGTATGAGCACGAAGGAGGCATGCTGGGGCAGAACTTACTGCACAATATTTTTTTTTTTTTTTTTCCCCAAGATTTGTACAGGTTACCAGCAGTGTTACTTTTTAACCTTCTTGAATTTTAAGCTTCCTAACCACTTGAAGTGATGTAGGACTTGTTATTAGTTTTACACTGTTTATGAAACTTTGTCAACATTCTCATTTCCATCGATGTCTGCATAAAAATTCTGATCTATTAAAAATCCCCTAAACTTCCAAAGGTGGAAGTGTGTGCTTGTAGCTTAGGTACTGTATTTGGCTTAAGTGTAAGAAACCACCTTTACCACTCCAGGGTGCTTCCTTCAAGCTTCTTATCATTAGTTCCAGAGGGAACTGAAAAGAAATCTTGGCATTTACACTTCAGACTCAGACCTTCAAGATTCATCTGAGGATAGAGGCTCAGGTTTTCTATCAGGTTCAGGCTATCCTTGGTTCCTCCTTTAAATGACATTTACACGCAATGTGAGCAAGAGGATTCTTAGATCTGGGGTGAGGTTGGCTTTAGGTGGAAGATAAGTGCAGAACAAGCATTCTGAATGTACTTAAATTTAGGCATGCTGGAAAATCCCAGAAAACTCAAAAGAAATGTTAAAATTACTTGCTCTCTAAAAGCCAGTGAATTCAACTACTCCTTGGGCATTAGAATTGTGACTCTTAACCACAAAATTTATCAGCACACCCCAGAAATATTTTTGATTTTTAGGCAATACTTATGTCCAGTCAATAAAAAATAGATATATTCAAAACCAACAAAAAATGAATTTTTTTTTAATTTGTAGAAAATACCAGCAAATCATGTGAGATCATTTGTACTTCAATTTTGGAGGATATAATATTCTCCCTACAATTTACATTAAAGTAAGAATTCAGATATCTAATAAAAATACAAACATGTATGTGAATACTGTAGTAGAAGGAACAAAAGCAACATTTATGCATTTTGTGCTCTGCAACAATTAAACGAGGATCTTTTTTCATAGAAATAAGAAGTACTGGCACTAATTCCAAACTTTTAAATGAGATGCCACATCTCGTTTCTCCAAATTGATTATCCAAATTTATCATCATAATGCTAAAAAAAGCCCAAACAAAAAGGATTGGTTATTTAAGAACAAGGGAAAATCTATGACTCTTTGAGCTAATGATTCCTGACTACTAGTCATCTCCTTTTAAACTCCTTGTCCCATAAATAATATTTTTTAGTGTCATTCTATATGAATATTCAGCTAATATCAGGTAAAGAATATTAAAAACCTGTGCTTAATTGTGTGGGGATCCTTGAAATTTGCAGGAATATTCAGACAACTGTTTTGTTAGCAGCCTAACAATTTTATTTGGTTAATGCTTATTTACCCTTAATCTAGTAGTGAATTGTAAACATTAAGAAACTAAAATCAGTCACTTCTACAGCAAAGAGCATTTGAACCAGGTTCTGCCTGAACTTCGCTCCAAAGTTCTAATGTTTTTATTACACTTTATAACCTTACACCTTAGCATATATAATATACTTATATTGTAACCTTTCTAACCTTAACAAGGTCTTACATAAAAGTCGGCTCTCTATCCTGTAGACAAAGCAGAAAACATATGCTTAAGTTAGTCTTAATATGCTTTAGTTAGTCTTTTTTTAAAGATATTACATGGAGTCCTTGAATACTTTAAATTTCAATGTTATCAAAGAGCTCTGAGTATTCCTATTCCTCAATGTTGCTGTTGCTGGTTTTTATTTTTAATTTGGTAGCAGTTACTGAAAAAAGTCTTGTCTTAGAAACTTTTTGAATTATTTTCTTTTTCTTCAGAAAAGGATAATGGAAAAAAATAAATTATAAAAATTGGTGTAATCTTTTCTTTCATGCAGTTCCCAAGCATTTTGAACTACTACACTCTTCAGGTCAATGTTGACATATCTGGTACCCTATGAGAGTCCAATCCCTCTATCACAGTTCTGTTCCATGGGTCTGGTTGCTCTGCCTGCTCCCTCCTGTGTTGCAGCCTTCCATCTCCATAAGCCACCATGATGTCGCAGGCAGTCCATGAAAAAAGTCTGGTTTAACAAAAAACAATTAAAAACTAAGGCAATTGAACTTCAGGTTCAATTGAATAAGAGGAATAATATAAGAGGAATAATAACTATGCAGAGTATGGAAGATAGGCCAGTGTAAAACAGAATGTTCTGCTATGCTTGCTATGTTAACAAGAGAAAAAACCGAACAACAATAAAAAAAACAAAAAAAACCAAAAAACAAAAAAACAAACAAAAAAAACCCCAAAAAACCAAAAAAAAACCACAAAAAACCCCCCTAAAAAAACCAAAAAAAAACCCAACCCAAACCAATCCAAACAAAAACAAACAAACAAACAAACAAAAAAACCCAACAAAAAAAACCCCTCATTTTGCTTTCTTTCTCTGACCAAAATAATCTGAAACATTTCTGGCACAGCTCTCCTGTAGCATGGATTTTTTTTTTTTTTTTTTAATAGTGCAGGACAAAGAGCTTTTCAATCTCACATCACAGGCTTTAGCTGTAGCTCTTTCAGTGAATTTTCTCATGTGCTGATACTAGAACTCCAGGAGCTGGGAATCACTCAGCAGTGGGAGGTAATGCAGAGAGCAAGGAACTATCACAAAATGCTTGTTACAAACCTATCTTGAAGACAAGACCCTTATTCAGATTTCAAAGATATCCCCCATTTTTTTTCTTTGCTCCTGTCTTTTAATATGGATGAAGGAGAGTGAAGTGACGCCAAAAGAATGCCGGAAGTCTCTACAACAAAATTATCAAGTTTAGTTCCATTCTTTCTTATTTCTCCCCATCCTATACAGCAGACTCCCTGAGTTTGCTCCTGAGGAGCAGGAATAGCAGTGATCTACTGGTTATGGGCCACATCCAAGTAAATCTCTAAGGGCTGAGCTGAGGACAGACTTGCCTGCAGAAATCAAGACTCCAGTGAAAACCTTGCGGACTTTGCTGACAGATCCTTTAAAATTGAATTGAAGCCAGACTTCAAAGAGGAAAGTGAGTTAAAAAATAAATCTTTTTTTTTTTTTTTTTTTTTTTTTTTCCCTTCTCTTTTAGAGCAGGGTTTAAAACTTTACCTGATCTGAAACAGTGAGGTTTTTTATGACACCAGTTTCACTTTGAAGTCCAGATTCTAGACAAGGCACATCAATTTCAAAGTGTCTAGAGGCATAAGCAGAGCTGACTGAGCTCAAAACACTAGGATGTAGGTATGTTGAATGCTACACATGCCTACATGGTTTGTTGGTCTGTTTTTCGTAACACAGGACAGAAACTTGTAATTTTGAAGGCCAGGAATTGTCAGCAACAGAAGGTTTAGAATAATCAGGTAAGTTTTAGCACATAAAAAAGAGAACAGAATTATTTTTGTCTTCCCTAAATGTTACAACCATCCTTGATCTGTGAATATATTAATTCCTTAGAAGTTTTAAATTAGTTAGTTTAGAAAACCCAAAAATATATTTATATTCACTTGTTTAAGATTTTTGTCTCAAGTGTTTGAATGAATTCATAAAAGAATTTCCTCTCTAATAACAAATCTTTCAGGTCTGGAAGGGACAAATAAAAATAAACCTAGCTGGGTTTCACTCATAAGGAGATAAAATCATGATTCAGTGATATTGATGACAAACTATTGCGCTGTCAGTTGTGTACTTTTGTATATGACTAATTGTATCAGTATATAAAAAAAAGTGAAACAGGAAAATTCCAGTTTTCCTTTTAGATATCAGTACATGATGGTCAAAGCCTAGAAGGTGAGAACAGAATATGTGTTTTCCTGTTACATGTACATTTATATATGCATACATACTTGTGTTTATCTTTTCTCAGTGAATACTTCATTGGACACACAGCAGTATTGGTTTTTTGCAGCTTTGACTAAGCAGGTAAAATTGTTAAGGAAAGGACTATATATGAGGAATCGTATAAGATTACCTATACATGACTGAGATTTCTTTTTTATTTACACCATTTGTCTGACTCTCAAGTTCCAGAGCCTCATGCTAATTCTGTAAGGGCATCTGGGAAGGTCAGGGAGGCCAGCACAGGATTCTCATGCTACCCCAAGAAGGCACTTCTTTCCATTCCCCCTCCATCTTTTAGGTCCTGTCCTAATAATACATTATGGAGCACACTGGAGGGGCTTCTCTATCCACCAATTTAAATGACATTTCAGGGAAGATTTTGACGTAAAATATGATGTAAAAAAAATTCACAAATTAAAACTTTATTACATCTGGTGTATTCTCTTTGTTTATTAGTTTTGTAGTTCCAGTCAGAAGAAGGAACAAGTTTATCTGGCATTATTTTTTTTCTCTTTTTAAGATCAGACAGATTATTGTTCATGGTTTCATTGTTCTCAATTCTGTTTGTGAATTTCTTCGCTTTCTCTTTCATATTTATACCTCAAAAAGAAAGTCTGGCAACTGCTTCCAAGTCATGACATTCTTATGTTAAGCCTGTGAAACTTTGTTTCCACAAATTACATTTAGGGGGACCAGGATATGTGAAGAAATCAGCATCCCAAACTTCACCCTGAGTTTGTCTCTCACAGAGACGGAGAAACAATCTAAACAGGAGGTGGCCTTGAGACATTAATTTCACCTCCAGATTCAAGTGCAGTTCTTGAGCATTTTCAGTTTCTTCAAGCCAATATGCAAGAGAAAATGGATTGGTTTCAGATTTTGTAAATGGTTTGGAATACTTTAACCTTGATATCAAATAGGAACATGTCAAGAAAGCCCACAAAAAATCTCCCCAAAAACCCAGCAACAACAACAAACTAAACAAAAAAAAACAAACAAAAAAACCCAACTCTTCCAACACCAATACATTTGAAGAAAAGAAAAATGTTACCATGTTTTGTCTGTATTATTTCTACACACCGAGATAGTAGCAGAAAAATTAATATCGTGTGATGTGTTTAAACTGGGTTTTCAACAAGACATTGGACAAAATCTCAAAATAATCTGTTCAGGAAACTCATTAGACAAAGTAGAGAAGATCTGGTTGCCTGAGCACTGCCATTTAGGATAATTTCATACTCCGTAGGGCATCACATCTAATTTTAGATGTGACTCTCTGGAAAGTCACACATTATCTGGCCCTGTGGAAGTATCCTAGACACAAAGTGTCACAACAGGAATTAGGCAGTAATGTTTATTAGTGCCCCTGGCAGGGAAAATAGAATTTAAATTTTCAAAGTTCTGTAGAGATCTGGAACAAGAAAATTCTGTTTATAAGGGAGAGATTTTGATTATTTTTCTACTCTAAATATCAGTTAGAGAGGTAATTTTTCTTTCCCCATTCACCACTATCATACAAAAACTTCACACCTTGAGTGGATACTCAACTGTCTCTGTTGAAGGGGAACTTGCCTAACACACTTGTATATATCATAGCTCTGGAATTCCCACACAACTTTCCCTAAAGTATTTTGAAAAGCCAAGAAAATAATTTGCACCTATTCACAAGAATGAATTGATTCCACCAGAAAGGTCTCTGGCAACTGGTCTAGCATTTAAAGTTTAAGAAGCTAAAAAGGTTAAAAAGAAAGATTAAAAAAAATCTTAAGAACACCTAAATAATTAACTTATTAACTATTTAAAAAAGAGCTTGAGGTTGGTAGTCGCAGATAATTTCAACTTCCTTGGAAACTGCTTCCACTTTTTTTTTTGCCAGTAAAGAAAAGATATGTAGATAAAACTGAACATTCACTGGAATTTAGATATTTGGAAATCAAACTGCATGTTAGCTTCTCTAGTGTTTCTGAAGTTTGATTATTTTAAGGGGTCAAGATCACTTTTTACTGTGGGCTTTTTCACTGTTTTCATTTCTAAATTATATTAGCACATGCAGAGTAAGCACACATGGGAAAAAAACTCCTACAGGAAAAATTAATTCCTCACTATGAAAATTGTATAAACATAATCACTTCTGTAAAAATGATCACGCATTTTAGAGTTTTGAGTTTTGCTGAAAAAATAATTCTGTGACTTGAGAAAAGTTTTACACGTGTTCTCATTTAAAACAATTCCACTCACCTTACCTTGGAAATGTTCACTTCTACATTTCGTGGTCACACTGAAATGTCTGTGTTCACAGAGAGAACTGTTTGCTGGTTGAGATAGATTCACTTGGCAGGTCCCAATGCTTATGAGTGATTTGTTCATGTATAGGATTCAGCCATGGGTCTGTTGAGAAATACTCCTGGTCTGGGTAGCTCTGCTGGCAAGCTGCAGAGTGAGATGCAGATTAAGCTCAAGGTGGGAGCCAGACACAAGAGGCTGTGAACTGCCAGCCTTTGGGATAACAAAGAACACCAAGGCTGGTGACATAAGTCAGGGGAATAGACTGCAGGAGCTGGAAGTTACCAACTTTTTGGATAACAAAGGAGACAAGACTGGTGACACCAACCAGGCGGAGGGACTAGGAGAGGGGCTGAAGACTTGAGCTGAAGACTTGTGTAGAAGAGAGAAGCTATGTGTGGACTTTGAGGTTATAAAACCCAGGGGTTCCTTGGTTAACGTCCTCCTTGGGGGCACCAGCTCAGGCTGTTTCTGTGTTATTGTGTGGTGAATAAATGGAACGAGACATCTGGGACTCTGCCATGGGAAACCCAGGGTGGAACTGCTGAGGAAACCTGCTCTGACTGAGGTGTGGGTGTGTGGGGAGCCAAGGGGGACACAGTGGTCACAGGAGCCACCCACAGCAAAGGGGCTTTGACCCAGCAGTGGCAGGCTCTGGCCTTGGGATGTGACTGCCAGGGAGTCTGGTGAATGGTCAGACTGAGAAGTTCCTCACCTCATCAGTTATACAAGCAGAGGAGCTTTCTAATGAACTGACATGTGAATTAAAAGTAAGAAAATTATATAATTTTGTCTAAAATGTGGGGTTTGGCTTAGGTGGCTGTATTCTTTGAGATAAATGAACAGAAATAAGCAGAAAGTGTCTGCAAACTTCTTTCTACTTGAAAATATAGAAGTCCAGTTTCTACCTTTTGATTCTTTCCACCATGCTGTGGTGAGATAAACTGAATTGTCCTGCTGGTGAGATAAACTGTTTAGGAGGAAAGCTTTCCCTTCTTCCTTCTAGCACTGCTCACTGAACACTGGCTCAGTCATCTCATTCCTTCTCTAGCTGCAGTATCTACCCCATTGTCTGTTTCATTTTTATGTTCTGAGCTTTTTTTTTTTTTTTGGGGACCTTTTTACTCTTTGACCGTTTCTTCTCTCCTTTTCATTGACACCTCTACAGTATTTATTCTCCAAGTTATCTCTTATGTCAGTATTTTTGAACTCACTCTTCTTCCCCTGATTAATAGTACTTTAATAGGACTGTTTCCAGAAACAACTCTGAACCTCCCTCTTCATGTGTGAAAAATCTTGTATTCCTCTGCGTGTGTGCAGACATCCACACTTCATTCCCTTTAAGCCTTCTTCAGGCATCCCTTTCTCCCCTTCTCTATCCAGAGCTTTCTGATATTAGGTGTATTAACTGTGGTGCCAACAGCTATCCTTATTCTAAACACAAAAACATTTGACGCATTCCTTGGAGGTTTGTTTGGAAATCTTCATTCTCTTGCCAGTATCATATACAAACCTCTGCCTACAAGCATTTTTGTGCTTCTAGTCCTAATCTAAAATTCTCATCTGTTAAACATATTTGTGACTCGCAATTTAACCAATGTCTCTCTAAGAAGAGCATCAGTATGACAGGCTCTGATCACAAGTATGGTTGATAAAATATTCTAATTGGGTTTTATAAGAAGATATTTTCCCTCTCTAGAACACTGTAATTTTTGGCCAAAATGAACATATGCTCCCTACTACATATGCTTCCTACAGTTTAACTTTTTCAGATGAACACAAGTATCATAATGATAAGCTGTTGCCCTTTGATGTCTGTTTGAACTACTCATGTTTTCTACCTTAATCCTATCTAATGGATATCTGTCAAGATTTCTAGTGTTAAGTTTCCCTGTACCCAAAGAAAATAACTTATTTAACAAAAAAAGAAAAGGAAAGAAAAATATACATAAGAGACTATATTGCCAGCTGATGCCTGAAATAGTGCCTGGAGGCAAAAGAAACGTGAGGGAACAGTACTGTGATGTCTATAAAATATGAGACAACACAGCGGTATTTTATTGAAACAGCACCAAAACATTTTTTTAGGAAATATTTTCATCAAGAAGTCCAATGATTGTAAGAGATAAAAAGCAAAAACTTTCTGTCTGAGTCTTCCTATGATAAGTTGTCAAGTTAAAAAGTCACTTAACTTTGTGTGTTCCTGTAGGGAATGATTGCCTGTGAAAAAAAATGAGTAACAATTAAAACAAATTTATTTCATGAATGCCACTATAAAGAAAACTGAAAACCAGTAAAGTAGGTTGGTCATTTCACAGAATCATAGAGTAGCCAAAGTTTGAAGGGACCTCAAAAGGGTATCTGGTTCAACTTTTCAAGGGAAAAGGGAGCCAGATGAGCCTATGTAGCACCTTGTCCAGTTGCATCTTGAAAACCTCCAAGAATGAGCACTCTACCACATCCCTGAGGAGGTTGTTCCAGCAAGTTGTTGTATTCACTGTAAAACAGTTCTTTCTTACATTGAAACACCCAGTGCAACTTGTAGTGTTTCTCCCTTGTCTTCTCCAGTTGCACCTTCTGAAGAGAGATCCTCAGATCTCTGTATAGCCACCCTTTAAGCACTGGAATACTGTGATGTGGTGCCCCCTGAACCTTCTCTTCCCCAGGGAGAAAAGGACTGATTCCCTCAGCCTTTCCTAGCGGCCCTTCTTTGGACTGTCTCACTCTATGTAGATTCTTCTTGAACAGTGGCAACCAGAACTGAACACAGTATTCCAGGTGCATCCTGAAAGCATGGAGCAGAGTAATTCTAAGGCAAGGAAAATAGCTGCTGCAAATGATAATTCAGCATTTATCAGGGAATAGTAGGATGACATTGCACATAGAAGAGAAATGAGTATAAAATAATCTAAAAGACCTAGAATAAACAGAATAAAAAATGTCTGCATTTTATCTTAGGTTTTCTTACCTCCTCCTATTCATGTGTTTTTCCATAATGCGTCACTGTCCTTATATCCACAGAAATATTATACCTTTTCTACATGGTTATTTTATAACTTCATATGAACATTCAGGTTTCATTCTCTGAATCCAAATATATTTTGTGACTTTTGCTTCATAAATAAATATAATAATAAAAGTAGAAGTGAATATCTGTAAAGAACAGACTTTGCCCTTGCAAAGATATATAATTGTAACTGTTGAGATGAATATGTGGAAGGTAAATTAAGAAATTGTTTGGGTATTGCCAGTGGTTTATTACTATGCAAACCCAACAATAAAAAAAGAAACAACAACAACAACAACAACAACAACAACAACAACAACAACAACAACAACAACAACAAAACAAAAAAAACCAGAAAAATAGTATCCTTGTGAGGATACATTAGGAAAGCTAGAACAGCAGCGGTATTAAAGCACAGTAGCTTAGGTAATGAAGTCAAATAAATTGTCTTCATCTTTGTGCCTTCATTGTCACCAAAGTACACTGTGATAAATGAAATAGATTTGCCTGATGGAAATCATAAACATTCATATTTAATAAACAGTTATTAACACTTCTATAATATTGCTCTTTTATGTTCATTACATGCTTATTGCATTACAGTAGGTTTATTTCCTATTTCATTTCTCCACTGTCATTGTGTATTGCAAACCTGCTCAAGACAGGTCTATTTTTTATGTTGTACTGTACTGCATGTGAGTGACGCTCAGATCTTAATGGAAGTGTCACATCATTTTCAGATCAAATTATCTGGTTTTAACAGCTGAGGGGAATCAAATTAATCAGTAAAATTAGAATACAAACCAATACAAATGTTGTCGTTCCCAAGATGTTTACTGTAATACTTGGAGGTCACGTTTGCCAGTTATCACATTAAAAGGCTTACTGGAGTGCTCTATTACTTATCATTAGTAACCTTATATTAGAAGCATGCATAAAGATTTAAACTGCTAGGAAAGTGCATGGCTCAAGCAAATTTAATTGCACAAATAATAACTCAGATTTTTTTTTTCTCATTAGTTTCTTAGATACTGAAGTACAGGAACAGAACAGAGAAGGTCAGAATATTTACTCTGATTTATAGGTAATTTTTGCCTTTGAAACAAGCGAAATATTTTCTTCAGAAAATCAAGGCTAGAACCTCCTAGAAAACAACTTCACAACATTATGGAAGAATCTGGACAATAATCGGGATGTCTGGACCTATTTCTTTATATATCTCTTTTCTGATTTTCCTTCTGCGTGACTAAGCTACAGGAATGTGTCTTGTTTTTCTAGAATACTTCATAAACATAAGCTGCCAAAAATAGCACATTGAGTCCAAATGTGTGAGACTTCTAGAATATATGTTAATCTTTACCCTCTCCTTTCTGCACTCCCAATACACCCAAAAGCTGCTCATTAGCTCAAAACCATCTGCTTTCAGTCTGCCATGGGGTTTACAATTACTAAATCAGGAACACAGAAATAATGAGAAAAAGATATTGTAGGTTGATCCTGACTTGATGCCAGGTGCCCACTAAAGTTCCATTACACCCCTCCTCAGCAGGACAAGAGAGAAAAAATATGGCTATAGGCTCATGGATCAAAGTAAGGACATGGAGAAATGCCTCAACAATTACCCTCATGAGCAAAACTGTGTCAGCTAGGGAAAAAATAATCAAATCTATTGCCAATCAAATCAGAACAGAATAAAGGGAAGCGAATTCAAAAATAAAAGCACCTTTCCTCCACCCTCCATACTTCCCAGGCTTAACTTTATTCCTGATTCTCTATCTCCTCCCTCCCAGGGGGGACAGGGGGACAGAAATGGGGGTTGTGGTCAGTTCTTCACACATTTTCTCTGCTGCTGCTTCGTCTTCAGGGGAGGACTACCCACACTCTGCCTCTGCTCCAGCATGGGAGTTGGCCCCCATGGGAGACAGTCCTCTATGGACTTCTCCAATATCAGTCTTTCCCTTAGACTGCATTTCTTCATGAAATTGCTTCAACCTGGGTCACTTCCACGGGGTGCAGTCCTTCAGGAACAGACTGCTTCCGAGTGTGTCCCGCACAAGGCCACAGGTCCTGTCAGGAGCCCTGTCCAGCATGGGTTTCCCACAGGGTCATAGCTTCCATCAGGCATATCCACCTGCTCTGGCATCAGGCCTTCCAGGGACTGTATGTAGATATCTGCTCCACTGTGGAACTCCATGGGCTGCAGGGGAATCTCTCCATTGCCTGGAGGCCTCCTCTCCCTCCTACTGCACTGATCTTGGTGCTTGCATGGCTGTTCCTCTTCACATATTTTCAATCCTCTCTCCTCTGGCTTCAATTTGCTCCTGCACAATAATTTTTTCCTTCTTAACTTTGCTGTCACAAAGATGCTGTCACTGTCAGTGATGGGCTCAGGCTTGGCAGGAGGAGGGTCCCTCTTGGAACCAGCTGGAGGTGGGTCTGTTGAACAAGGGGGAAGTTTCTGTCAGCTTCTCACAGAAGCCACCCCTGTAGCCCTTCCATTTTCATAACCTTGTCAAGCAAACCCAGCACCGACATGTCAGCTTGGTAAAGTTTCTTAAAGACTCCGAGACTTTAAGGGGTGAGCCAGGAATGACATGATCATTTACTATAAGCATAGTAATGGCTTATGGTAGCAACTGTAGTTGTGACATCAATGGCATATTATATACACCAACACACAAAAATCTACACAAGTACACACACTTTTTATATATACTTATTTATATTTTTATTCAAATTGATATTAATATATATTTTTAGATCCCACTTTAAACATTTCTTTTATTCAGGCATCCATGAGGAATCCTAATATTGAAAAGTCACAAAATCTCCTCTGATGTTATCTTTGATGCTAATTGTTCTACAAGAAAAACTTTACAGGGTTTAAGCTGTGGCATTGTCCATTTGCATAATTTATTGATCCTAAAGCAGTTAGACATCTGCTATTTATTGTCCTTGCTTTACTACTGGCCATGCAGGTGAAGATTTTGTGCAATTTTGATGGAACAAGGATGATTCTCAAGTACATCTTTTACAATAATTCCTCTAATGTGCATAGAAATGAGATATATTATGAAAGATTATAGATATTTTTCTTTCTCAGTGGAAAAAAAAACACCCTAAAAAAGTACAGTAATTTTAAAAATGGAGAAAAAACCCATGATTCTTTTCATGCCAGCATAAAAATGAGGAAAAAACAATTTCCCAACTCTGATGAAAGTAATCATCCATATTAGATAAGAATAGAAAAAAATCTTCAATGTTTGCATATAAAAAAGTACATGAACTGTTTAGTATATTAAAATCAAATTTCAGCAGTGTCAGAATGCTCACTAATCAATTTCAGATTAATTTTCTTAATTGAAACTAATTCTAGTGATACTTTAATGTTGAACAGCACATTCTCAGGACATAATTTCTTATGCAGGATTTCCCCATGAGTATAAAACACTCTTTTTTAAAGTAGTTAAAAGATTAATGCTCATTAAGGATTAGTGGATTTTCAAGCTTCATCTTCTATAATAATTTTTTTAAGTTAGTTGAGTGTCAAGACCCCTGAATATTAAGCTGTCTTTCAAAAAATGATACTGTTCTTCGGAAAAATTATTTTTGACTCTTCCATCCTCCTCCAGAGAAGCAAGTCAGTATGCAATCATTCTAGTTCATTTCTTTTCAGAGATGACAAGTGTTTGAAAATCTATATAACAGTGGCATGCTTTTTATTATTGATTCTATAAGAGGTGTAAAGTTTATTGTCTGAGAAAGACATTTGCAATCCAGTATTACCCTCTAAGTGATGTGCTGAGATAATGATTTCATATGCAAAATAAACTTATCTTGATTTACTGCACTTATTTTATGCACTTTTCCACCTGCAGCATCTTGTTATAAATCTCAATTGAAATTTCTATTAGATCTTCAATTTATTATTTTGTGCAGGAACTAATAAGAATGAGGACTTATTCTTCATGGAGATCAACAGGCATTTTTTGTCAACTGACATAGTTTGATGTATATGACAATGACAGTTACATTCTACCTAGAAACAAATATTTTTAGTCCATACTTTGGAGTACCAAGGAGGAATTTCTACATCACAAAGTTTCTAAACTTTAATTTTAGCCTTCTAATTTTGCAGAACCACTACTTCCATTTCTGACCTGTTCTTGATGTGCTTTTGATCCAGAATTGTTTTACCATGGAGAAATAAAACACTTCAAAAAGTCATCCTTTCCCCCAAAGCATGTACAGTGTGGGCAGGACATCCTCAGCCCTGATGCTTTCACTGTACAAATATGCTCACATTGGACTGTGTTGCTCACATAGAGCATATTGCCCAAGTAGTTCCCCTGTAGATGGATGAGAGACAAAGGAACCTCTAAGACTGACTCAGAACTTTTTATGGCTTAATCAGCCTTTAATTTTGTTGAAATATATGAAGTTAAACTAGGGCTTATCTAGGACTTAACAACCTTTATAATCTATTAAGCAAATAGAAAATAGAGCAAAATGCATTTTTTCAAACAGTATATGACATTTTTAACATGCAATACCTTGAAAAAATCCTCAGAAAAATCTTAATAATGGAATTAGAGCAATTTTATTTTCCTATAAAAAACACATGAATTGTCATATTCATTATCTTTCTAACCTCTAGTACAAATATAAATATGAACACCAGCTCAGACCTTTTCTATTACTTGCTCAAAATTTTTGTCATGCTAACAAGCTTATTGATCATGCCACTTTTTATTTCTAAACACTAGAATAGTACTAATATTTTTTCTAGAATTTATCTCATATTCAAATATTAAAATTAGTATCTTATGATCCCCTCATCCCAGTCCTGAACTGAGGATAATGTGAAATTTATTTCATATTTTCTGTCTTAATATTGTTTATACAAAGATGTTATTTACTTATTTCCTTAAAAACAGAAATATTTTGTTATTTCTATATGAATTATCTATCCATACCTACACATATAATCTATATCTATATTTATATCATCTATATCTCTAACTTTTTTATCCTATGCAAAGTAAGAATTATGAACATTACTTCATTTTTTGAATAGTTCTTAACAGATTGCCTCTTCTGACTAGGAATGGGTTTACAGATTTATCATGATTTTATCTCTGGAACATTTATTCTAAATGTGTTACAACATATTAATAAGTAACAGTTGTCTTCATAGCTTATTCTATTAGTCACAGATTTGACATTTTAGAATAATTCAGACTGGTATTTTCAGTCTTGTTGTTTAGGTTGAAAGCAACACTAACTTTTCAGGTTTTTAAGTTTTCTTCTGTAAGCACTATAAACGGTTATTTACTAATGATTGTAAAACATATTGTGTAACCGATACAGCTGTCTTTAAATACAGTTATTCTATCAAGTGCCAACAATAAAGCAGGTACTAAAGCTGAGTTGTCACCCACTGCATTTCGTTTATAGCTTCAGAAAGCACCTGTAATACATAGCGTAAAATATCAAATTCAGCACTATGAATTTCCAGTTGACACCTAAGGACCTCATAAGGCCAAAGTCATCCAGGAACTGGCAGTATGTTGATTTTCCACAGGAAACAGAAAATAAAAAATAAACAAATATAAACATAGAGAAAGCACCAACAACCAAAAGCAAAGATACGAACACATTTATACACATATATCACATTTTCATATAGGCATACTTGTGCATTTGTGTACATATATTATATGTAACACCTTGTAGTTAAATAGACAAAATATGGTTAAGTAGTTTGATAATTCTATGCTATACTTTTTGGTGAACTACAACATATTTTAATCTGTGTACATGGGTGACCTCTATGAAGTATTCTGGTTTTGGACTAAATTTTCTTCTCCCAGAATCAACTGGTTTGTAAAATGAGCATCACATCTGAATACATGCTGTAATTTCCACATTCTTTATTTTTGCTATAGCTTTTAGCAGTTAATGCTTATTTTTAGCTTCATTGCCTGGCATTATTAATCTGAACTTTAAAGAAAGTGCAGCTTGTGTCTGTGGGTACCAGTCATTTGAAATTAATTTGCCAAAGGAGCAAATATATCAATAATAGCACACAGGTGAGGAATTTATCTGGAAAAGGTTGTGCATACAGTATTTGGTGTATAAAAATCCCTTCATAAATTTCACCAGGATGTTCATGTCTCAGGTGTCTCAAATGTTTCAAATTTCAGGTCTTCTCTGCTGGATAACTCTCCTTGTCAGTCACCAATTATTGAGGGATTCTTTCTCTATTGTATAGTATAGTACCAGCTCTCAAGCTAGCCCTTGTAACTGGAACTTGTATCCCATTATACTTAGACAGTATAAATAATAATTTGGAGCTTTTTTGACACGTGTTAAGGTCTCTTTACACACTAATTCTAGGCCGGGGGTATTTAGGAAGTAAAGGCATCTGGTTAACTGGTTATTTAAAATTATTCTAAACATTATTAGGCAGACAAAAAAAAGAAAAAAGAAAAAAAAAAAGAAAAGAAAAGAAAACAAAACAAACCTAAAAAACCCCCCACATTAATCCAAAATTGACAAAGCAGCTTCATTACTTCTTTATGCTAAAAAAAAAAAAAGGAACAGATAAGAAAAACATATTCTTAATTTATTTATGCTATAATTAATTTAAACTGAAAAGTTCACTTCCTGCAGTGAGTGACTTGTAGAACTCACTTCCCTTCCAGATATTTTTCCAGATTTTTTTTTGTTTTTTGCTATCACTTATTGTATTTAGAGCTAATATTATTTTTTTGCAAGATAATTCATCTTCTCTCCTTTAACTTGTTTACATCTCCTCTTCTACATCCATCCTCTCATTCCATCGCTTATTTAACATTAATAAACTAATTAAATTAATTTTTTTTTTCCAAAATCCAAATTGATAATTTAATTCCTTTGGAGATGCATATACTGCTTTTTGAAACCATCTGTACTTGAATGGTCAATTAACTCCATGACTAAAGGAAAAATTAGATAGGCAGTTTCTAATTTTCAGAATGAATTGTTTCTGTCTAGTGAAGCATGGAATAATTTTGGTTGGGAAAGACCTTTAGAAATGATGTAATCCAATCACTTTTTCAAAGCAGAACTAGCCTCATGGTTAGGTCATGTTTCTCAGGGCCTTGTCACAGCATGTTTTTAAAATCTCTGAGTTTCGAGCCTGGAGAGCCTCTTTGGGCAGCTTGTTCCCATGCTTAGTTACTCTCCCTGAGAAATATTTCTTCTCTCATATTTACCTGGAACTGCCCTTACTGCAACTTCTGATTGTTGTGTCTCGTCCTTTCACCATGCACCTTTGGGAAGAATCTTCCTCTGTCTGTGCAGGAGGCTGAAGACAGAAATTAAAATTTTCCCTTAGCTTTCTACTTTCTGTGCTAACCAAACCAAGTTCTTCCAGCCTTGAGCAGCTCATCTGCTCCAGCCAATTACCCATCCTGATCACTCTCCATGGGATGGAATCATTCCAGTTTCCTAGTGCCATTCCTGTATAGAGTACAGTTTTCCAGATGCAGGCTAACAGGTGGCAAGCATAGCAGCAGCAGCACTACCACCACCACTTCACCTATCCTAACGTGGAATTTTACTGCACTGAAAACTAAATGATCATCAGATTTTTTATCATAATAAGTCCCTCCTTCCACTGATATAAATGAAAAGAACAAACAAACAAACCAATAAAACTTGCAATTATGAAATTTTAAAAATTGTGGGGATAGATGACTCCATCTCTTTTGTCTTTCTTCTTATTATTATTAAATGCAAATAAGCCAAGTAGTCTGACATATAAACTACCACACATAATGAGGGTAATTACCATGAGTCATGTAGTTCAGGCTGAATATCATCTTCTGTTCAAGAGAAAAAGTTTTTATATATTATTATTAATCAACTAAGGATAATAAATTATTTAAACCTGAAAATAAGATGGGAGCCATTCAGGAAAGAGATGAGGACCTGAAACATTTTTGTGTCTCAAAGCCTTTGCATGTGGATAGGAACTGTGTGCCGAACTTTTGGCAGAGATAAAAGATCAGAGAGAGATGGCAGGAAATGAAAATAAGAGGTTACATGTGGTAAAGCTAAGAAGCAAGGCTTTTGAGAAACAGTTTTACAAAAAGAGAGTGGAAATAAAGAATACAAATGTAAAAATACAAATTAACTTGGATAAAATATGTGCACCTATGGTCAGGACAGACAAAAACTGAAAGACAAATAATCAAAGCTAACGGCAACTTCTTGCAAGCCTTACATGTCACCATGGGGGGGCGGGTTGGGTTTCTGCTGCTTCGCATTTCCAAAACCTTGCAGGTCTTGAGACAATGAATCTGAAGGACACAAAAATTGCAACCAGCATGCTAATGGTTAAGCAATGATTTTATTGTGAGAACTCTGCAAAATGTGCTTGTCCTCAAATTACCTTTTTCCATATGGATGTAGGTTGCAATATGCTTCTGAACCCTGAAGTTTAAGGTTCTTGTGCAGTTACTCAGGACAGAATGTTTGCTGAAAGGGGGAAGAGAAAAAAAAAAATCAAACAAATACTAATGGATTAGGATTTTAGCAGAGGGTAAGGCTCATGAAGGGATCAAATCTCCAAAAGTAGGTGGTCATTCAATAGCTGGTAGCAGTCGGAGTCTATCGTGTAAGAGGAATTGCAATGGTATTTTTAGGTGAGCTGGGGAAAGTCTTCAAAACCACTGTTTTACTCAGTTCCCGGATGACCATCTCAACATATGCAGCATTTAATACTATTGTTCTGCTGGTTTTATATCTTGTTAGATTATGAAACATCTCTTTAATATCTTACTGACATTCTAAGTGACCTTTTCTACAGTTTCTATTGACCATTTGCAAAAGTGGCCACTTACATCTGTGCACAATTTAGTCAACTCTGCAACAGGAATCAGTTAGGTATCCTAACTTGGATGCTTTGCTCAGGATGTTCATCCACAAATATAAACATAAAAATGTGCAACAGGGAGCTAATGGAACTGTCTAAAATTCCCAACCAGGAGCTTCCTGTAATAGTCAAATATTTCATTGTGAGGATTCAGTGAAAGACCTTGTATCTCGAGATAGTTGCACCTGCTGTGTATATGACTGACTGGGGAGTTGCTGGATTATATAGAGAATTAAAAACTGAAGTGTGCTGCATGTGCATATAGTTGCAGCCCTGGCACTATGATACCCTATAATTTGAACTAAAGAACGAACCTGGTTTTTGTCCTTATTACTTAGCTATCATTTAAGTCCTGTGACTATTTCCATAAGCTCAGGTGGGATCAGTATATGTGTAGGTTAAATGGAAGCATTGGGCAGATTTTGGTTGGTTGATTTGTAATCATATTAGCAATATTCTTTTTTGTCAGATATAATTTGTTTTTTCTTTTTTTTTTTGTTATGAATGATTTGTCTGTAAAGCACCATTTCCATAAAGCACACTGATTGCACTTCAGATCCAAAATTATTTGGTATATGAGTTGTTTATTTCCTCATAAATCTGAGATTTTTATGAGGGAAATAATTTTGGTTAACTTTAGTTATAATGTACAACACAAAACCTAATATGCATTTGTAAATAGGCAAATGTGCTGTTTATATTTGCATAAAACCCTACCCTGGCGGATATACAGGCTACTAATCTTATGCAGCTTCTGAAAAGAAGTTACAGGACTCCTTTTCACTTAAGTACCTAAAATCTGATGTTTTTGGGAAAATAGTTCATTTCTTGCATAAAATTTATTCTAAAATGTCATTTCACAAACATTCTTCTCAATATTTTTCCTGTAATATGCCCTGTGCTTGAGGTAATGATTAAATCTAGCTGAAAAAATTCTGCTCGAATGATTTTTTGATCCTGAAAAGATTTAGTTACAATATAGTATTTTCATTAAAAAGATCTATTTTCCTTAGGATGATCCCCGTTTATATAGAAAAAAAATTATGTAAGGGAAAATATTGTTATTTGGAAAAACGTAATTTGACATCACACACCACTCCCTTCCATAGATTAGGATCCTCACACAAACTGGTTTTTATCTTGCACAGCTGGCCAAATATTTCATGATACATTATTTTCATCACAAAGAGATGATATTGTGATATCGATTCAGAGATGCAACTTGAACTATACAAGAAAGGCTGTCTGAGGAATGCAAACTAAAATTTATAGGACAATTTCTGAATTCTACTCTGAACCCTTTCTTTTTTGTTTTCTGGTTTGTTTGGGTTTTTTTTCCCCAGTCTTGACATGTTCCAAAATCTTCCTTTAGAACACACTCAAGTCTTTTGATTGAAGCAACCCCTGATGTACAATGTACAATGCAAGTTCAGCTAAGCACTCATATTTTGAAGAATCACACTTTCTTTAAAAGGAACCATAAATTCCACCTTATGATAATTTTATTATACCCAGCCTGTTACTAATGTATTCATGATCACAGCTCTTTAAAAATGATTTTATGACTGGCTTACTCATCAGCTTCTAAGACACTCTTGCCTAAAAACAACAGCATTTTTTAAATATTTACCCAAGACTAATGAGGACTTCAATCCTAAGCTCTGTTTTCAGCAAATGTGTAGGCTTCTGTTCCAAAAATAAATGTGAAAATAAGAGTTGTTAAATATCTTAATAAAAATGATGACATTTGGAAGATTTTAATTTTTTTTTTTTGAGAAAGAAATGCAATTGCATACCACTTAAAGGTGTCAGTCAAAAGAAGTATAAAAGTGAAACAACTTTTCCAGGCCAATAATCATGCAAGCATAGAATAGTTTGGGTTGGAAAGGAACCCTGAAGATCATCTAGTTCCAACCCCCCTGCCATGGGCACGGCCATCTTCCAGCCAACCAGGTTTCTCAGAGCTCCATCAAACTGGGCCTTGAGCACTGCCAGGGACTGGGCATCCACACCTTCTCTGGACAGCCTGTTCCAGTGCCTCACCACTCTTACTGTAAAGACTTTTTTTCTTAATCAAAGGCTATCCAGAAGCCCAGGTAAATTAAATCTGTAGTTCTTACATCATCAACTGGAGTTGCTGTAGTGATGCAGTTGCTTTTTATGATGTAGTTGCTCCATCATAAAAAGCCACTAATTTGGTCAGACAGGATTTTCCCTTGCTGAAGCTATGCTGTCTTGAACCTGTAGTCTGAGTGAACCACTGTATGTGCACGAAACAAGTGGCTTTGTACAACTATCCATATACTGTGTTTTCTTTATGGCTTCTATTTCCTTTTGAGGACATCAAAATTAACCCTTCCAGCCACCTGCTTACAAAGACATTGTGAAACTGTGCATAGCTTTCAAGCAACTATGGCATTGCTGTTCTGCAGATGACCTTGTGAAGGCTTATCAACCAGTTTTAATAGAAAGACTTAGGAAAACAGATCATAACTGACTGCCTTTTATGGACAGTTATAATATTTGACTTCAACTTGTGATGTGTTGAAAGCAAAAAATGAGACAAAGAAATGAATATCAATGACAGATGATTAACAGTCTTGGAAAGCCAGATTATTCAGAGCTATAAATGGTCACTGGCAATTGGCATGCATTAGTAAGGAGGCAGATAGGCTGGGCTGAAGTTTCCTTTCAGTACATATTGCATGCTAAAAAATTGAATTGCTACAATGTGCTGAACGTCATAATCGGAAAGACAAGCTTTTATTAAAACCTCGGATACAAAAATGCTCCATAAGATAAATAACAATTTAACTACACAAGATATATCCAGACAATGGAAGAATACAATTACATGTACAAAACACTGGTATTTACAGTACAGTAAAAAGTATTAATTTTTGATCACACTATAATTAGTCAAATAGCTTCTAACTTCTTCTGATAGCATTCACAAATATATTTCAGATGCAGTTTTATATTCATATTTTGTGTGGGCAAAATAGGTTTCATAAAGGTGGAATTCACACTCTATATCATTCATAAAGTTGCAGTAAGTTGGAAAATATTTTTTGAATGAGCAAGTTTAAAAGTTATTTCTTTAGAAAGGGTAAACTATTTCACTTTCTGGAGGGTTTTTTTTCTCTTAATCTAAAAACCAAATGAAATAAAAATATACTATCAACTTGTGTCATGGTTTTGGCCAGGTCAGGGTTATTTTTTTTGTAGTAGTTGGGAGGGGTTGTCGCCATGGTCTGGATGTAATTCTGTACCACTTCATGTCAATGTTAGTGGGGAGAAGGGTCAAAAAAATATGGTGGACAGAGGAGTCCAATATTTGTTTATTGTAGGGGATTTTCTGTGTAAATAGTTTCCCTTTTATTAACTTTTTGTTATTATTTTGTTACCAGTATTGCTGTTACTGGTTGTTTTCTTATTTCATTGCTATTTCTGAAATATTTTTCTTATCTCAATGCATGATCTTTGCATTTTTGCCTCCAGTTGAAGGGTGGGGAAGAGAATGCTGCACATGGTTTTAGCTGGAGTACTACACTGAAGAACAGAGTTCCTAAACTGTGGCACCTTGAAAGGGTAAAAGGCAGAAAGTTGCATAGATCTTCTTAAGATTGTGTAGTTATTTTCTCGTAATTCTCAAGGACCCATAACTTGTGAGCACTTCCCATTCCTTTGGTTGGCATTAAAAAAAAGGTAGTTTAAAATATAAACAACCAGTATAGTATAATGGTAACAACACCGAAAGAAAACAGGTTAAAATTAAGAGGAAGATTTCACAGTCATTTGTTCTCCAGAACAGAAGAAACTGAAAAAAAGAGAGGATGTGCAACCCATGGTCACATCTTAGTCTCAGACATGTTTTGGAAAGAAGCTAATTCAATGTGAATTGCAGTTTTTTGAAATTTATGGGACGATTTCAAACACAAGTGGAAATGATGGTGCAGTTCAGATGAAAACATGAAAGTGATATAAAATATCTTAAAAATTGTAGCCAGAGGCGTAATAACTGGACAAGTAGGAAAAATTCACCTCTGGATGTGTATATGCACCATGAACACTGAGGAAGAAGCTGTGTATGGTATCAAACTGAACAAATGGGATACACTGGAGACTTGAGAAGGTAGAGCAGGCTGGAGCAGAACTACTACTGAGAGATCAAGGGCTTGATTCATTGTGTGTGGCCCAAAAAATGTAGGCCACATTTTCATTCACTGTCACGGCTGCTCAGGGAGAGATTAAATTGCTGGAACATATGGTCATTTCAGGTGCAGGTCTCTTATGAAGAGATGTGTGCAGGGTTATTGAATTCTGAGAAGAAATTATTAAAAGTGGAAGACGCCAAATATAACAGCTTATGTTCTGGATGTGATAGCTACACAAGCTCCCCACTAGATACTCACATTACCAATGAGAAATTAAATTATTTCGGTATTGGTTTGTCAAAGTAGTGAAGGCATAGTCTGGTGCATAAAACAAAATGATGCCAGTAATCAAGGTTCACCAGTTTTAATTAAAGTGAGGAATAAACAAATATCCAGTTGACAAAGGGCATACTTTGGAAAGCAAAGGAAGCAATATGTTAATCCAATAAGACTGAAAACAATGGAAGGGTTTGTAGAAAAATCTTGGAATGTTTTTAACTAAAAGATGTGAAAAATGATCTGGTATTTTTTAATCCTGACAAAGGGTTTAAAAGGCAAGAATTCACATCAATTTTCTGAAGAAACACTTTGAACATGAGGTCAGACAGCAGAAGAGAATCACAGAAGTCGAAGTACCAGTAAGGAAGTTTTGGGTTGCATTTTTGACATAAAATAAATTATCCATATGTAATTCTTCGTAGGTACTTAGAAATTGAATAAAATGTGTGTTTATGTTGCCAAGTTACCTGAAATGAGGACATTACAAATTTAATTAATGAAATTTATAGAAATTTCACAGTTTTTATGCTCTCTGGAAAACATAAAATAAAACATCCAAGAGATACAAAGACTTTCAGAAAATTGCATTGGCAAATAGGTAGTGAAAAAATAGAAAATCCTCTCACTTGCTTAGAAATCCAACCTTCCTGAAGGTGAAGTCAGATCAGAAAGTAAGGAATGAAGTAAGAAAGACAAAAATTCCAGTACTAAACATTGCTAATTAAATTAAAAGAAACGTTTAATTTTCTTCAGGCATTAAAACTGAAACAGGAGAGCAGAGGTGGATTCCATCTCTTGTGGAAACTGGAATGAAGCTAAACAAATTTATTGGTGCTTAAAAACTGAACCTATAATTTGCTTCTATAATTTACTTATAACTTTTTGCTACACAAGTAAGCCATAACAAAGAAAATAAAAATGAGGAATGTATATGGAATACTATCTGTCCAGATAGAGATAAATGCAGGGAAGAACTCACTCAAAGAAAGAGAAGTGGACAAACTCTGTTCCACAACTCAGAAGTTACTAGAGCATTCAATTTCATTTGTGATACAAAATTGAGTAAGTTTTCTAAGCATCAAGTGATAAAATACGAGTGAAAAGCCAAAACCACTGTACTTAAAAATGACCAGAAAGTGATCCCAGAACTGATAAAACTGTTTGTTAATCTTAATCCAATATGAGTAATATCTCTTCCACACCTTGACTGGCAGCATCAAGACTTATGTTCAATTACTAAATTTTCAGCTCAAGTGTTCTAACAGAAATCCAAGTAAATTAAATTAAACTGACTGGATACTTAATGAACTATATTTTTCCAGTTGAAAAGAGAGAATCAATGGCTTACAAAATAGTTGTTATGTCTCTTCTCACTGAAAGAAGGAAAGGAAAATAGAGACTAACAGAACAAGATAGTATACACTAAAACAATCTACAAGCCACTTTTCTTGCCTGGTATTTGGACCAGGTGTTGGCTCATGACGAAAAGCAGACATGACACAAGTATTAAACATTCAGATATTTTCATATCCTTCCTTTCTTCAGCCTGTAAGGAACATTTTTTGAGGGGGTTGTTCAGGTAGGAAAACAAGAACAAAAAGATTTAATTCATTTCAGATTGATTTAAACATTTGATGGACCACATTTTCCAGCTTTACTCTGAAATCACAGAATATTGTTCTCTACATTGCTTTTTTTGTTCTTTTCTCTATATACCCTTTTGTGAGTATTTACCATAGTTTGAAGTCAGGTATTCGCTAAGAGATTAAAAAGCATTTGTGAAAATTTTGTGTGAATAATTTCACATTATACATTATTCTGTAAAAGCAGGAATATCAAATCAATATTCTATTCACTATCTTAACAATCAATCTGTTAAAAAAAAAGTATTAGAAATAGCATTGCTATTTGAAAATTCTTTACCTCATATCTTGCCTAGCTTCCAATATTTCCAACCAATGGAAACAACCTCAATTTTGTCATTGTCTATTTAATGCTTTTACGTTGTATTTATTGATAGCAAAGTAGGAACAGAGAAATTGCATCTTGTGGTGTCATATCAACAACTTCATTTTTAATCAACAGGATAAGGAACCTTATACTTCTTACTAACTGAAACAGTAAATAGTATAGGAGTATATTAGTTCCTACAAATGGTGTAAATAATTGCGTGATATGTCTACATTGCTTAAAGAGGTGCACTTTCCTTCCAAACCAAGCAGCTCAGAACAATTCCCATCCTTACTTAGATCACATTCCCTTTGGTGCATTTGTTTCAAACAGAGCACTCTGGAGCCATCAAGACATGGGTGAGCAGTAAACTCCCAGTGAGACACCGAATGATCAGGGAGCCAGTTCTTGAACTCAAGCTGGTTCTCTTCCATTTAGCTGTTTAGGTCAAACCATTAAATAGGAACCTGCTCCGGTCTGGGCTCTTCATAAGGTCACAGCTTCTTTCAGGGCACATCCACCTGCCCTGACAACAAGTCCTCCATGGGCTGCAGGTGGACATCTTCTCCAGTGCCTGGAACACCTCCTTCCCCAACTTCTTCACTGATCTTGGTTCTGCAGGATTGTTTCTGTCACATATTCTCACTCCTCTCTCACATTTTCTGTTACACAACAGTTTTTACTGCACCACCAGGGGGGTCAGCTTTGGCTGTCAGTGGGTCTGTTTTGGATCTGGCCTGCATTGGGTTTGTCAGACACGGTGGCAACTTCTGACGTTTTCACAGAAGCCACTCCTGAAGCCCCCCTGCTACCACAACCTTGTCGCATGAACTCAATTGCAAAAACTAATAGCTTCTTAGATATTTAGAAGGGTGTACATATAAGAAAGCTGAACTGGAAATCAAAATAGGATACATTGCCATCCCTGATATTTATGTGCCATTTAATCATACAGCAAAATTGTTCCTAAGTACCTAGGATGTGCAACCCCTTGTACTATAGCACATGGTGGTCTTTTAATCTCACATGAGACTTCTGCTCACATGATATTTTTAGGTTTCTTGCTATCAACACTCTAGTTAAAAGACAGTTCCAGAACCTTACTAGCTTATGTTAAAAGCATTCTGCTAATAATGATTTTAAATGCATTCATGGTCTGTCTGTATGAAGTGATTCATGATATAACAATCACTTTTCGAGTGCCTACTTTATGCTACCTGATTTTTCAAGATGACACATACAAACTCAATGATGTTTAATAAGTGCAGTCAAAAAGGTGAGCACTAAAGATTAATTATAGACTGTATTGAATAGTCCATTTCTTCCTTTTCTACCTTACTGTTAGATACCTCAAGAAATTAATTGAAAAAATTATATTTTCCAAATGCAACAGTACTCCAAATAAACACTCAAGCAAAGATTCAGTCAAGGGCAAACTCTCTAAATAGTCATTATATTGTTGCTCTTGCATTCTGAGAAAAAAGTCTATTGGCTTGACATTACATATTTTTTTTAATATTCATTGTGCCTCCCTTTCAAGGTTACAGTGTCAACTAGCTAATCTTAGTGATTCTGCAATCAATCTTGAAAATGCTTAGTTGTGTTCGTGTGGGGGTTTTTGAGGCCTTTTTTTTCTTACCAGAATAATATCCAATAACAGCAAACTGAGTGAATTACAATGATGATACATAGATAGATAGATAACAAAATACTTTAAATGGACCATTATATATAAGTGATATGCAATAAATAAGTTAAAAAAACAAACAAACAAACATTAATTATCTAATATATAATTGCCCATCCACTAGAAGTATATCCTTTGTAAACCTACAGATATGTTTCAATTGCCTCTAGTTATGAGAGTTTTGATATTCCATGACCCAGGGAAAGATGAGGCTAAAAATCTGCATCCAACCATAGTACATTGAGTTCTAGTTTTATTAAGGAATGTGATAAGGACAGTTAGAAAAAAAAATATTCAAAAACTTTAAATTGAAACTTTGATTATTGAGTGAGGTAATATTAGGACACCACTCTTCTTTAGAAGGTGCTTTGAAATAGGAGAATTATTGTCAAGATCTGCTTGCAAAGGGCAGCAATTATGTTCAGCAAGATGTTGCTGGTAATGTAATTTTTTTGGAGGTATCACCCTCAGCTTGTCTTCCCTGCCTGTCTTTCCTAAAGAGTCTTTCCATTCATTCCAACAATCTAGTTATAAGGATCATTCCACCACACCTCTGTGATGCCAACAAGATCATAGCCCTACAGGCATGATGTTTATTGATCTAATGTTTATTCCCCATGATGTTTGCCTAGAGGCAAGTTAGGCCTCTCCCTGCTGGCTGGAGTGGCTGGAATTCCTTTGTGCTTCTCTTCAGGTGCTCTCCTGCTGACTTGCAACTTCTCCCCAGTCTCTTGTTTCTCTTCTTGGCCCTCACATCAAAATAGTAGGAGAGGGATGCACAGAGAGCTCTTTCCTCTGGGAATTTTACTGTCCTCTTCACTATGATAATTGAGACATCTCTTGTAACAACCAAATAGAGAAATCAGATAGTGGAATGGAATGTTTATAATACCATAATACCGATTATTTAAATAATTTACTGACATATTTTTATGTTCCACAAAGTGACAGTGAAGAAGATTTTTCATGAAGTGGTTAAAAAATAGAACACTTGAATTTATATATATATATATATATATATTTGTATTTTTTTCCTCTATATACAGATTAGGAATGATATTTTGGGCCATGATCCTCTATGAGGAAAAAAATTTCAAAATATGCCTTAGATGTGAAATGATTAACAATTTTTGTATTAATTCCTGGACATGGATCCTGGACACACTGTTGAGACGGAAACAGGTCTTTACGATGTGGTCTGTGGTCCTGCATAAAATATGGATAAGTAGTTTTGTTACAGTTATAAATAAGGAACTATTTTTATTAATAAAAATAAGTAAAAAGAAATGGAAATAAATTTGTGAAAATTGTGGAAAGTATGGTAACCATTTATTTTTTAAAGAAATACTATGAATATTAGGCAGAAGCTTTATTGAATAGTCAGTGGATCTGTACTCAAAGTTCACAAAAAATCACATTTCTAAATATCTGCCATGATGAATCCAATATATACTCAAAGTGAGTGTACAGATGCAACTTCATTACTTTTTTGTGTCTCCCCATGTGATAAAGAAGTAACATAAACCTCATTCTCAACTTACATTTAAAGAAAAAATATTTTCCAGATTTTCATCTTGCTATTGAGATTTTAATTTTCTTTCTTACAGAAATTCACACTTTCTTTTTACTCAATTAAACTGTAAAATCTTATCCCTATGCTGAATCTTATGCCTCTGAATAAATCTGAGAATCAGCTTTGGCACCTCTAATACACAGTGTACAAAGGCTTATAGCATTATCATCTGCAGCCAAGGTCTTCACACTGCTGCAGTTTCAAACATTTGCTGTTTTAACCTGCTCTTTTTAAATACTTATAAAACTAATATAGAGCAGAGCCATTCTCTCTTGATGTCCATTAATCCTGACATGCTTAAACAGATAAATTTACTTTCATATTATTGGAATGTCAGCTGGTAAAAACCCATCTGATCTGGTCCTTCATAGGAAGTATAGTAAAATGGGACTCTAGTTTATGAAATCACTTCACAGATTTCAAAATAAACACCTGAAATCAGATTTAATGTTCAGAAGTCAAAAGTTACTTTCAGAAATACTAAAAATTTACTAGTTTGGATATAGAGTATCTCTAAGTCCTGAATAAAAATTTCATTCTTTGAAAGACAAAGTATATTTCAAAAGCCATATATTCTTACTTGGACAGAATTTTCTACAGTAGCCTAGAGAAGCAATGGTCTTTGAATGTAAATTTTCATGGGTAAGACACACAGAATATAATATATCTGTAAGTATATTCTATACTTATCCTACAAATGTAGTCTTTGTAGAGCCTTCTTTTGGTCTCTGGAACAGTGGTAATCCACCTGAATACCCTTTTTTTACTTTTCCCTGGCTCACAGATCTATCCAGACTCGGACCTGAAAGCAATTCCCTGTAAACTGCAAATTAGTGGGCCACTAA
The DNA here is from genome assembly GCA_013397395.1 of Sinosuthora webbiana. Lineage (NCBI taxonomy): Eukaryota > Metazoa > Chordata > Aves > Passeriformes > Sylviidae > Sinosuthora > Sinosuthora webbiana. Next base: position 277,801 of record VXBN01005698.1, on the reverse strand, counting down.
ACTACTGAACCCTCCATGACACTATAGTGGAGTTTGACCCTGCTGAAACCCTACTGAAAATTAGGCACCACACTTGCCTGCTCAACCCCCTCACCCTCTCCCCCCTACCCCAGGGGAATAAGGACGAGAGTCAAAGTAAAAATTGTATGTTAAGATAAGAACAGATTAATAACTTTAAATTAAATAAAATACAGTAATCATGGTAAAGGTTAATAAAAAAGGAAAACCAAGTAAGGCAGAATGTAATTGCTCACCACCTGCTGACCAATGTCAGAGCCCCTTTCCCAAACCCAGATAGACTGCCCTTCTGGGTAACTCCCCAAAGTCTAAATATTGGGCATGATGTTCTGTGGTGTGGAATATCCCTTTGGTCAGTTCAGGTCACCTGTCCCAGCTGTGCTCCCTCCCAGTTTCTTTTGCATCCCTCCTCACTGTCAGAACATGAGACAATGGAAAAACATCCTCGACTTAAGATAAACACAACATAGCAAAAAGCAAAAACATTAGCGTGTCATCAACACCATTCTCATTCCAAATCCAAAACACAGCACTGTAACAGAACTGAGAAGAAATTAACTTTTTTTCCAGCTGAAACCGGGACAGACACTTGACCAGTCTGTTCAACTTACATAGATTGGTCTGGAGAACATTGACACAATGGGTCTGGTGAACTGTGCCCTCCATTACGTGATAGAACAGGTTTTTGATGGGAAAATTAGATGGCAAGGATATCACACAGTTAAATTGGTTTTATTCTCCAAAGTAAATTACTTCTATATCTAGTGTTTTGATTTTGTTTCTTTTGAATTTTTATGGGAGCAAAATTATTGCGAACCAGAATAAAGTGTGTATTTATATACACATATATATACATATATATAATTTACATTAATTTTTCCTTTTCATTGACACACTACTTGTGAGACTTGTATGAGAAGCGAATGTAAACACAACAAGAAATATTTTCTATTTAATTTTCCTCTCTAGTGGTAGTCATACCGTGCACGAAGCCAACAGTGTTGTACACTACTTCATTCCAGCTGACTTTATTTCTACTTGAAAATCACGTTTTCGCAAATTCCAGAAATAGTTTAAGGGATGGATAATTTAGTTAAGGAAAAGAAAGGAGGCAAATGGCTCTCTACAAGTCTACAAAGTTCAGACACAATTACAGGTATATAAACACCAAATATCTCTACCTTCTATCTTCCTCCCCTAGAGGTATCCATATTTCATAAAATAACATAACACACCTCTACTTCTGTTTTTCAGAAATGTTCAAAAATTCATATTGAGAGCAATTTTCATGAGCATCATAAGGCCTCTTGGATCTAGGGTAGCATAGCCTAGTACAGCCATATAGCATTTAATATAATGTTTCTGATTTACAGATTGGTGATCACCTGAAAGCAGCAAATCAAAAAACAGTGAAACCAAATATAAAATTAGTAAAATAATGAAAAGAAAAGCAAAAGCATAACCAACCAATAATTGATAAAGCTCTGTATTTCACTGTGGTATACCTACCTCTATTAAAGTTCTTTCTAAGAAAGTACATTTTCTGTATTGGTATGTTCCCACATCTCAAAAACAAACAGAACCAAAACCAAAACCAAAACCAAAACCAACAGCCTGGATATTTAGAAGTGAAAAATCCAGTCTGAAAGTCCAGTTGTTAAATCCAGCACCCCAGTTAAAAATCCAGTCCAATACCAATCCTTTTTTTTTTTTTTTTTTTTTTTTTTTTTTTAATTGTCTTGGCTTTTTGCTCCATCATCTTGTTATGCACCAGGACCCGTAAGTCATTCCTACAAAGTTGATTTCTAGCCAATAACATCCTAGCCTCATCCTTCCAGCTAGTCTGACTCAGCTCTGGTTAATCCCACTATGGGAAGTGCTCCTCCAAGCAAGTGCCTTCAGGATTTGGAGGCTTTGTACTACTCCCTGTTTGACTTTTTCTTCAGCTGCTGGTACTGGGCCAGGTACAACCACATCACCTCCTCAGGTCCCTGGTTTGGGGTCAAACCCTGGCCTCACCAGTACAGCTAGTGTGGGCTGCAGGAATGGAATAAGAGGGTGAGGTTTAGCTACCTTAAGAGCCAGAGCACAGGTACCAGGCTGGAAGTGCAGCCTTTGACAACAACAGCAACTGCTGTGGCAACAGCCAAAACTGTGGAGAGCCTTCCAGAGCCTTCCAATGGCTGCCAGAGACTGAATCCTTCCAGCTCCCTGCCAGCTCAGATCACTCCGTGACCTGTACCACAGCACCAGGCCTTGTGTTCCCCTACCTTCCCTACCTTTCAGTCCCTTTGTCCTCTGCAGCGTTGCAGCGTACAGACCCAAGGGACCAGGAATGGCAGCTCCTCCTGCATGTCACCATGCTCACACCCTACCCTTCCCATGGGAGCCCCAGAGGCCCTGCCTGAGCCCTCCACACTGCACAGCCCAGGCATAATTCCCCCAAGGTCAGGGCACATCACTGCCCATTCAGATGTCCTCATCCTCCAGCCAGCCTCACTGGCTCTGGAAGGGAAAGCAGCAGGCCCAGGCCTCCCTCCTGCTCTTTCCCCAGTGCTGTTTCCTTTGCACTGCCAGGCAGTACTCGGGATTCAGGGCAGAAAACATCCCACTGAACCGAAGCCTCCACCTTGGGTACAGCTGTGCTGTCCCCACCCATCCCAGAACCTCCTGTGCCTTGGTTGGCCCATCCCATCCTATCCCAGAGCTCCACAAGCCATGGCCAGGACAGTATATCTGCACTGCCTTGCGTCACACTGCATCCATCCACCAAGCTTGTAATTTCATCATGGAATATTATCAGGCTGCTCAGGCATCATTGCTCCTTTGTAAACCCATGATTATTGTTTCCAATCATTGTCATGTCCATTGTGTGTCTAGAAAGGTTTTCCAGGTTTATTTGCTCTATCATCTTCCCAAGGATATAGGTGAACCTGACTGGCTTGTGGTTCCCCAGATCTTCCTTCTTCCTCTTCATGAAAGTAGGAACGATATCCGGTTTCTCCTAGTCCTTAGGAATCTCGCTGGATCACCATGGCCTTTCAAAAATAACTGAGAGTGGCCTTGCAATGATGTCAGTCAGCTCCTTTGACTTTTATGGGTGAATCCCAAGTGGAGTTAATTTCCTTGCAAATATAGCTGAAACCAAATAAATAAATAAGTTAAATAAATAAGTTATATCAGTTTATCACAAAATGGAGCTGAACTTTCAGTACAATAGACTCTGAACTGAAGTATTTTCTTACTTGTTCATTAAACAACATTCAATCCCAACACTTTAAATCCAAAATTGTGCATTTGCACTGCAGAGCAAAACCAGAGCTTAAAGTTGCTATGGTTTCCTAGAAAAGGAGAAATGACTGAAATTATATGGGCTTCAGAAAAAAACCATGATTTGACAAGGGTTTTTTTATTTGTTTGCTTTTTCGCTTGTGAATATTAACTGAATGACCCTCTTTTTTCTCTTACTACCTCAAGGATTTGATTTAATACTACCTGTCTCAGTGCTGTGGTAGCTGAGACAAACTGTTGTGATGACCCCTCCTCAGCCCTTTGCTTAGTTCCAAGGAGCAAAGCCTCTGATATTTCAGTTTTACATGTAATCTGTTTGACTACTGTCTGCTTATGGCATCCAGCAGAAGAGGTATTGTTTATTCAGCTCCTGCCATAGTAAAATTTATAGCAGAGTCCTCCAAACTGGGATGTGTATGTCTGCTCTCACTAAATGGTACTTGCTTTTCAATGCAGAAGCTGTGTTGTTGCCGTTGACAACCACAGCCTGCTATTAGCATGCACCCATTATGTTGCAGAAGTATTGAACACCAGATGAAAGTGCTATTTGCTGTTAATTTGTAAGCAATACATAGTATGAGTCTCAACAAGGAAGATTTTCTAGAAGGCAAGAAGGATTTAGGTGCCAAAACCATTGTAGACTCTGTCAGGATTAAGTTGTCAGACATAAAAACATACATATAGGAAAAAAAAACATTTTAATTATCATTATAGATTATGTAGAAATTTTAAAAATTCAGAAAGAGTCTTCAACCTCCAAACTTCATTTTATCATTTAACTTTTGACTGATTAAACACAAACAAAATTATACCAAGCAACTCTTCTGAAATGTTCATTAATAATTCTCCTGGTACAGGTAGTCACATCATAACTGAATGTCAACCCATCTTTAGGGACTGGAAAAAAAAGAAATTTCCCTAATAGAGAAATTAACTAAAATGCCAGAGTATTGTTGGAATCTTTAAACTGATTATGTTGAAGCCACTGATTGAACAAAACCACCTCAGTGGGATAGAGGAAAGTTGATAAATTTTGCAGCAACAAAATCTCATAAATTGCCTTTTGATTTGAGGCAACTAACTTTTAATTGGTGGTAACAGTCAGAGCTCTAAACCAGTAGCAACATTCATGTTTGGAATTTACTTAAATAATGTAAGAATGACAGAATTGGAGAATAGCAATGAGATGAGACACCTATTATTACAAACTACTCCAGATCTTAGCCAAATAAACACATCAGAACATTTCTCTACATTCCAAATATACAAAATATATTTATTAGATTAATTGCATGTTTCCTCCTATTGACCAGGTTTCTTGTGACTTTTGAATATTTTTATGCATCCAGATGGAATGGAATGTGTTAGATAAAGACCAAACTTTAGAGCTATGCTGGATACAATTACAAAATATTAAACATCTGGGGTCAGAAGAGTTCAACCTTTTCAAAATTTTGCTCTATTTACTTCAGTGGACTTAAGATTATTTTCACTTACTGGAGAAAAAAAATGAATACAAATCTGTTGGAGGTGATCATCCAAGTCTTTTTAGAAGCTGTTATTCTCTTCAATTCCTCTTGCTTGCCTCCACATTTACCAGATTTCTGCTGGCACTCACTCAGGACTTACAATTGAATCTTATCAGAAGCAGGAATTGGTTCAAGAGGACCTGGACAAGATGCCACATAGATGAAATTCATATTTTTGTCTGACATCCAAAGCTGTATTCAGTGAGATCTGACATGAGAGCCTCAGAGTAGGCAATGTACCAGCTCTGTGATATCCCCTATCCTGTACTCACTCCTTGATGTATCTCTGCAGATGCATGTGATCTGCCAAGTCAGGTCGTTGGCCAGTTGTATGGGGATATTTCTTCATTACTAACAGATAATTCTTAACCTTGAGAATTTCCATGGGATTCACCAACACCCTTGGCAAATACTGTGTTAATTTATCATCTTGTCCACATACCAGGTCACTAGAAGTTGGTGTTTGCTCATATTCTTCTAAGGACTTGAATATCACAGGATACTTTAAGTCATATAAGCACATCCTTCAGAATTTCCTAAATATACCACAGCACATTTTTCACATATGCCATGACAATGCTGGCCATCTGGAGTGATTGTTTTATTTTGCAGATCAAATTTGGAGTTGAGATGCTAGGTTCTGTGCATGGGAACAGAACTGTAATTTTGTCACAGTTCTGGCCTTTGCATTAAATTTTTCCATGATGTCTTTTTTCCTCATTCAGAGTAAAATCTCTGTCCAACTCCCTCTGCATATGATCATCCCTCTCACAATCCAGATAACAAAAGCCCATCCAAAACTATGAGAACAGTCAAGGGGTGATACAGACATTAGCTTTACCTGGGTTGTGCTCGAAGAACATATTGCAGCCTCTTCCAGGATGTTTGTTCTGAGCTGGTTTCTCAATATTGATAGTAGTCAAAGTGTGTATTCCTCAGGAAAAGGTTCATGCAATCTACAGTGATGATAGATAAGAGAATCAGGTATCTGGTACTGGACTATTGAACTCTGACTAAATGCAGGTGCCTCATCTGCAGTGGTGTTTAGACATGTTGTGGATTCCTAAGGTAGGGCAGGTTAATGACGCCCAATGACATTTTATTAATACGGAAATCAGCCAAATGGGACATTGATAAAATTATTAAAAATATTTTCTTCTCTAGAAACCCTAATGCATATTAAGATGAGGTTTGTGATGTCTAAGTAATTTCTCTTTTATCACTTATAATCTAATGAAAGCAAAAACCAAGCAATCCTTGTTGGTGGATAAGGAGTATGGAGATTACAGGAAATAATTTGAAATCTTACTAAAAGTAACAGTCTGAAAGTATGAGAGTTAACTACTGACACATCAAAGGAGTCTCTGCCAAGAATCATAGTGCTAGCTAAGAAGGAATGAGAGGTGGATTCTTCTGATCTAAACCCAGACTTCAAGCTGTACCTTGTCAGTAAAATCCTGAGTGGTGGAAAAAGTTGCGGCTACTTTTTGCTGATAAAAGTCAGAACAGCATTTGATTATGCAATAGATTTATTTCAAGACCAAGTTATTTTATTGAATAAAATAGAGCTAGAATTAATAAGTACTATTAAAGAGGGGAATAAATGCTGAAGAATAAGTGAGGGAGCATGTGACACTAAATTTGGATCTGTTAGGAATTTCATATATATGATTGAAAAGAGCAAACATTTCAACTGATTTTGAAACAAATGGACAACCTGTAGTGTTGACCATAATGCTCATATGTGTATGTTCTGAAGTGTAGATGTCATGAAATTATAAAAGGCTATAAAGAAAGCAGCTACAGAGTTAAAAAGCATTAGATATAAAGGCATGGTTTAAGTTTTCAGCAGGTGTATAGCCATGAAAGTAGAAGATAAACCATGTAGTGATGACAGAGACAAATCAATGAACTAATGTATGGTCAAAAATAATACAAAGGTTAGAAAAATATCAAAGCTGATAGAATAATAACACCAAGAAGAAAAGTATGAAAGATTGAAACATGATTTCCTTTGTTCTTTAATACCAAAAAAGTAACGATACTATATTTCCAGCTGAAAATACCAGGTAAGAGCAGTGTTAAGCTCCAAAGGGAATAACCTTACCTATTTGGAAAATTAAAGAAAAATATGTATTTCTTATTATGATACTCTCATTATATTGTCCAGTTTCACTTTAGCCTGTTAGTGTTCCTACCGATTTTATGTTTCTATAGCCTTTGAAACAGAAAAGAACTAAAAATGGCATTGAATGCAGCATGGATTTGTAAAAATTTGTTGAAAAATGTTAAAGCAGTAGAATAAGATAGCTCATTCTTTTTGATAAATTATTTTCTAGACAACAGATTTGTATTAGGATTCATGTACCTGGATTTCAACAGAAACAGTACCAGATAGAAATTATCAGCCTATGTGAAGAAAATGAAGATTTGTACTAGGATAATTAATTGTTTAAAGAACTGTTTGAGATGCTTTTCTCCATGTGTAATGACAGAGAGGAAACTATCAGAATTGAATGAGGCTAACTTTGGAATAGCTGACACTAGAAAGACAGACAGCTATTATTTAATGCTTTTATATGGGGGGGTTATTATTTTAATTTTACCTTTTATTGAATTACATCACTTGACAAGTCTAAGTTGAGAAATCATTGTGAAAACAGAGGACTAATTAAATGCACCAGAAATATGTGAGTAATCCTGAGGAGTAAATCAGATTAAATTTAAGAGACTGAACTCAAAATTATCTGAAAATTTGATTTAGTTTACAAATTATGATATTTTGAATTGAAAAAGAAGAGGAGAAAAGACTCAAGCTACCTATTTCTTAGTACAAAGTGAAATTTAATTCAGCTCTTGGATGGCACATTTTACACATTTATACCAGAACTGATCATCTCAAACTCCTTTTCCAGTCAGCAAAGAAAAATAAGCACTTTTAGGAAGTGAGGGCTTAAACCAGTTTTAGGCATCTGCCTAAAATGATGAATGGCACCTTGAGACTCTTCCCTCTGTGAAGGAAGAATAAACTTCTAACTAAGCTTTAAAAAAAATAAAAAAGAAGTCTTCTTGCAGTCAAGAGAATACTACCTTAGTTGACTACAGCATGTCATCAGATATGACAATGAAAATGGCAAATGAAAACTTAGGATGTATTGAACAAGGCCGTAGAAACAAAACAATATCGAGGTTATCAAATACACAGATAAGATTTTGTCTGAAATACTCTGAACAGGATATCCATGACCAAAAGAATAGTTAGATCGGGGAAAATTAATATGTGAAATTTTTTCAGTTTATGAAATGAATTATAGTATATACACTTGATTTGACAGTCCAAGAAATCTAATCCTGTTAAAGTCTCTGATATTGTATAAAGGAAACTATTGCTTTGTGAAATATTTCAGCGAGTAGAAATCAGTGCCTGCAAGGACAATTTGTGTCTTAAGTAGAGAAAATGATACAAAATTGGCTACAAATTAGATAAAACCTTAAATGTTATGAAATTTTGGGAGCATTCTAAAGGAAGAGTGGAAGTTAGCTTTATGATTCAGTCCCATCCATAATTAAAAAACACGATTACTATCTTTTATAATGAAAAATTATTTTCACATGGATTGTTTATTTTTCTACCCTAAGTTAAAATACTATTTTGTAAATACTGAACATGCTTCTTAATAAGTAGAATTTTCAAGTTATGTTTTAATAGCTTTTTATTTCATACTGTAATTTAATTACAAGCATAAATTATATACAATAATTAGTAATATTGAGAACTGGTACAGCAGGTTAAAATTTGCTTTACTGAAATTTGCCTTTTAAAAACAAGCTATGCAAAGTGGGATCTCATGCCATTCTTTGAAGGCCTAAATTTAGGCAGTAAAGGAATCTTGCAAGATGGCCTTCAAGTTCAGAACACCTGTACTCAGGTGTTTATATGTAAATTTCTGTACATAAGTTTGTTATCTATGTTGCCATGGAGATCTATAGAGATTTAATCAGTACAGTGAATGCATCTTAGAGAGCTTTTAAGGCCAAAGCCTTTAGAAGTGCCACTCCTAACCCACACAAAAGAGCAGTGCAATTTAAGAAACTCTAGGACATCTGACACAAGATGTGGAGCGGTAGCTATATGGAATAAGCTGTGGCATTTCAAATGGCATTAGATGAAAGTATTTAAAAGGCGTGTGGATGTGGCATTTGGGGATATGTTCTAGTGGTGAACATTCTGGTGCTGGTTAATGCTTTTACTCAGTGATATTAGTGCTCTTTTCCAAAATTTATGATTCTGTGATTCTATGATAACTAGTTGGAGCACCAGAACTGAACCTGAGAGAAGCACAGTGATGGACTCAAAGCTTACTATATCAGCAACGTTTAAAATTTTCTTTGCAACACAGGTATACAATATGAAATTTACTGCTACAGGAGGCAAGAAGACAAAACCGACTGAAAAATTCAAGAAATAAATTCACTTGAAAATCAGTATGTATAATGGAATAGATACAGTGTCCAGCTGAATAAGCTTCCTGTCTTATAGTAACAAACAGCATGATGAAGTTTCACAAAAAAAAAAAGAACAGAACTGTAAGCAGAAGGTTATGAATTCTCATGCTCCTTCACTGTTGTTCTTTAGAGAAACTGTTACTTGCACCTTAACCAGCCTTAAATCCCCTAATGGATGTTATGACTACATTTCCTCTTATCCAGATCAGAGGCAAGACTCCATCCTGACTTTCTGTTGAATTCATTTGGCCATGCAATATGATCACTTATTGAAGATATCTTGAGAAGACAACAATTTCCATTTTGATATTTCTTCACCTTCTTTTATTTCGGTCTTCATTCTCACAACCTATCTCACCTGTTTTCTCTTTGTAGCTGCTATGATCTAATCTCATTTCTGTTTTACTGTACCCGTCACCCTCTGCACAAACAGATGTACACATCTTCACTCACACAATGCACACACAGAGAGTTAAAAAACCTTGCTTCTCTAATCTCTTTTATTTCCCCTATGCTCTTATACCCATATACTCCTTTCCACTCAGAAAAGCAGAAACAAATCAAGCAAAGAGCAGTACCATCAAGTTGTGTATAAAATGAACCTAAGTAACCATGTAATTATTCTCACTCTATTGCTGCTGCTCTTTATTGCTCTCACTTATTGTGTCATCTTTCATATTGCAAGACTGTAGGCTCCTTGGGGAAGGGACCACATCATTTATTTTCTCTTTGAAGTGCCTTCAGCACCTCAGGCTCTTTGCAAGTAACAAATAATAATAATAACCATTAATCAGGTAATGGGATCAGTAGAAAGCACCAGTCATCGGCAATTAAAATCTTAGCAACAGTAGGCAGGTTCCTACTTCAGAATTTAGAAAGACTTTTCTTTTTGCTCCTTTCTAATTAAGAAGCCAACTTGGTTTGCCCAACATAAAACAAAAGACCTCTCAATTTGCCTTCTATTTGTCTACACTTTTTTTCCCCTTCAGGCTGAAAGGATGAGTGAAATTGATCCTTACATTCAGGTGACCCATAGTTTCAAATATATACCTGTTTTCTGATCACTCCAAATAGCAAAGGAAATTTAACTGAAGTTCTAGGTTAAGTTGAGAGAACACTGAAATTGCTAGAGCTGAAGGATCAAGTGATGTTATTTGATTCTGTCAGTTGCTATTGAAATCCAATGAGTTTTCAGCACCTAACTAGTATAGTCAAGGGTGTATGAATCCAGGATGACAGAGCATTTCCATGCAGCTGGTAACAAGAGGTATTTTTATACTGCAGCTTGTCTTCACTGTTGGAAACAGCCAAATGAAAGAACTTTTGCTCCTTTTCTTTTTTGAGTCATTTGCTCACAACAATATAAAAAATGTTTTCAATAGCATTTCTAAATGACCAGTTGATATTAAGATTTTTTCCCCCTGACTGGTAATGACTAGGCATACAGTCTATTTCTGCATATCATCTATTAACATCTTACTCTATATTTGTCTATATCCAAAGCTGTCATATAATTATTCTTTACTGTTTTAATTATAGAAAAAGACCATATAATGTTGATGAAAAGCCTTTAATTTCACTTCTAGGACTTGGAAAATTTCCAGAACAAATAAGGGAAAGATGCTCTCTTTATTGAAACAAATAAAGTGTCTTAATTGAAAATATTGATAGAGGCACACTTTAGGCACAGATCGTTATGTAATTCTAGTGAATACATCAGTTGAGTCTCCACAGACTTCCCATGTTTCCCAAGACCCATTTTTTTTCCTCCCCAGTTCTATCACCCTTTCCAATATAATCTAAAGGTTTATTCTACTTAGCTTTACCTGTAGCCGTTTTCTTCCCCTGATCTGTCTATACATATTTTGAAGACTAAATATTCATATTTATTAATATTCATATGTCTAAATAAATCAGATATTGAAGTACTTTCATGTCTCTACTTTTTCTATATCTATTCATATCTAATAATTGGGTCTAAACTAAGGTCATTCTCTGTTTTAACCTTGTGTTATATGTAAGCTCATACAAGGCATATGTACATAGCTTCTGTATATTTATATATCAACAGATAAAACCTGAAAGACTTATATAAATAAATTCTGAAAACTCATTTCTGCAGAATGCCATGGTTTACAAGAGATAAGTAAAAAAATAAAACAAGTGAGGGAGGTGGAGAGGAGGCTAATATTTTTTTACACAAATATTTTTAGACATTTATAACAATTGCTAGAGAGATACAGATGTCTTGTATGCTTTACTCTTATTTTTATTCTTTTAGTGCAGTAATTCATTTATAATTTTGATTACAATCTCTTGGCAACACAAGACATTATTTATTTCTACTGTGAGACACACAGCATACCTTTAGGGATTTGACACTGAACACCAATGGGGATGGCTTCATTTCTGTGCTTTATATTTCACATGCTGCCCTGATATTACTTCCCACAGCATGTAATTTGGAGAAAGATGTTATTTTCCATGTCTTTAAAAAATTGCCAACACAGCTGCCAGAAGATGTGGTTAGAGCATGTGGTAGCACACTTGTGATATTTTATCCACAGAATGGAAAAAAGTAGCATCAAAATCCTCTTTCAGGAATTTTTTAAAAACCTGAAATTCCAGTTTGCATGGGAGAATCTTGAAGGGTACCCACTTTGCTACCATGTAATAGCGCTTGAGGTGTTCAATTTTATTGATGCTACCCATTATGCTGGCTGGATTTGCATGTTTTATGCCCTATTGATATATTTTGTACTCAGTGAAATGAGAGTATCCTCCTGTATTCATCTCTTTAATTATGAAAACTTCCTCTCTCATTGTTCCATGACAAAATATTCTAAGTGTTGGGGAGAATGGTGGTGGTGTGTTTTTGGTTGTCTCCCCAAAGGGAGTATGTGGACTGTGTGTAGGAACTCATCCATAAACTAACCGACAGAGCAGGACTAGATGTAGACTTAGGAAAACAAACAGGTAGGGAAGGGGTTTACAGGACCATAGTTTTCCCCCTACTATTTGAGACGAAACACACTTTTGGCAGTTGGAGATTATGGAAGAAGTGATAGATAGAATTAAAAGTTCATTAATCCATTGCCTGCACTTTAACCCTGAATTACTATATATCTCTTAGTGTTGTGCTTGATATTTGGTGTTTGACTTTTATTCCCCTAAACCCTAACTAATTGTTATGATATATGCATGGTGAATGCTGACACTTAGCTTTTAAAGAGTCTGCATTCACTACATTATCACTACAGTGCTGGGAGTGTGCTGAAACTCTTCTGTGATCAAGACTGATAACTGATAGTGTTCTCACCTACTGGATTTGGTATACACTTGCCCTTTTCTCCATTAACCAACGCACCAAATAGCTAAACCATGACATTATTTGATAACAAAGGATGCCTTTCTCTAAGCTCAAAAAATGCTGGTGGTTTGTTTTTTTTTTTTTGTTATGCTGCTTGAACTTGATATATTACAAGGCTTCAGCAACATTTGATTTACAACATTACAGCCAAGACTCTTATTGTTAACATTAAGCAATGCTATTGCAGGCAATAGTTTCACATACATTGTACTGCAGCACTGCACCCTTTGCTTGTGACAGATTTTTTGCTGTACTACTCAGTGATCAGGCATATATTGAGCAAAATCACTGAGCTGGGTTTTATAAATACATAACTGATGATTACATTTGCCTCACAGCCTCATCTGCAGTCTTATGCCTTGCAGTTCACTGCCTTTAACCAGCGTGTGTCTCTGATAATTGGTTTTCTTCTGGCATCGTTTCTGGAGCTAGTGTTAAGTGGGAGTAGAGTGCAGGCTGTTCTTGTCCTTTCATATGGGAGGAGATACTGTGATTTCAGCCAACACCCCAGCATTTAGCTTCTGAGCTGCCCAAAGCCAAGCTTTTCTCAGAGTGTTTAAACAAGATTTATGTTCTGAGTTTGGGACTGGCAGTTACTTTACTGCCTGTTGTGTTGTGTGAGCCAGTGCAACTAAGGGCCTTGTACCCAGCAGTGTCTGTGGAGGATAAGGTCACTTTTTGTGAGGCTTTCTTTGATCACACAGCTGCATCCAGGGGAGAAGGAGTGACTCTGGGGAGGAAAAGGGAGGTGATGAAATTTCCCTCAGATAGTAAGTCGTTAGAAGAGGAATCTCAGTATTTGTCTCCCCTCTTGACTAACAAAGTAATAGCTAAAGGAACTACTCTTGCCAAAATTTTGTAAAGGCTGATTTCCTTTGCCTGGCAATGTGCTGGAATGCGTTTTGTAAAAAATGTGTTCTGCTTCTTTGCTTGAAAAGAGATTTGGTTTAAGGATCCTAATTCTGGACAGTGGCCTTGTAGAGCTCCTTGCTCACTAGAGAAATATTTGTCCTGCCAACTTTTCAACCATTCTTATTCCTTCAAGATTTCATTTGAGTATTTTCTTCTCCATGCTTGCTTGATCCCAACATGCATTTATCAGATGTCTTCAGCCAATGAAGGGAATGAAATATCTTTCAGCATCCTTGGTACATCTTTTGCTGCAAGTCTGCAACAGTGTGGGAAGATGACTGGCAGTAAAATTAGAGAAAATTGGAAAGTTTTATTCACATTATAACAGAAATTATAACAGTACAGAAAATACAGGGTGAAATGCAGTTGCTGCTTCCTGGATGGAACAGAGCTGGCATGCACAGAACCTATTTCATGATGATTCTCCACACACAGCCTGCAACCTTAAGTACATGTTATGCGGGGCTAAATGGAGGGTAGAGCAGACTGAATGTACTGTGGCCAGGCTATGTTGAAATCTTTGCAAAGATGGGAACTCCATGGTATCCAATAGCTGATAAACCTCACAGCAGCTGCCAGCCAAGGGAGATAGGAGATAATGTCTTGCTGCCAAGCCAGCAACTGTTGATGAATTTGATTCACTATAATTTGATTATGATACTAACACACAACTCTAACCCAAAGTTACCTGCCTCCAAGGTACGACCACCTCTCACTGAGAAAGAGCTATATATTTTATCAACCATATCTTTAAGAGAGGAGCAAGAGAATTTTACACCAATCAGTAATAAAAGTATGTATGACTACAGTCACTCAAGCTCCATTTAAATGTAAATAAATAGTACAAAAATGAGATAGGGATGGGGAAAATTTGGTGAAGACTCCATTGTAACTTCTGTGATTGGTTTAATGTCTTGGAACGGCTACCTAGAACAGAGGCTAGACAGAGTTAAGAGGATAATGTGAGTATTCATTAAATACCTTCAATATATACACCCTGGGCAGTCAATGGAGTTCAGATTTGTACACTAATGCAGTATAGGATCTGAAAAATACAAAAACTAAAACTTAAGACATCAGGTTAATGGACTGAGCTTATCTTCTCCCCCATAATGATGCCTATTAATTAAAAAATAATTAAATACTCTAAGTGAATGATTGTCTTGAGCTAGATTTCATTGGTGATTAGAGCTTGTCTATATATATTTTAAATTATAGTTTTGCAGTCAGATTTAATGATTGGCAGTCTTAGAACCTTAACCTGTCACAATTTTCTATTATCAGTGTGTTTATTAATAAAGCATATTATTCCTTTAACTGTTTACTCTGAGTGTTTCAAGGGTGACAGCACTCATCAGAAGCAGATGACGTACTCAAGTGAAATTGAAGAGATCCAGGAGGGGGTCCCTCTTTAAAGGATTTGACTCCAGTATGCTGTTGGCATATGTCCCAGAACAAGTTAGTTGAACTGCACTCCAGTCCAGCAGACTGATCAGTGGAGTCCCAATAATGGGATGGTGACAGACTGGTTGGGCATAAGGGTGTCAGCTTTCCTGGGGTGTTGACAGATTGATCAAACATAAAGGTTTCAAGGAAACTTCCCTTTCTTGTGACAATCAGGAATGGTAAAGTTTCAGAACATGGAGAAATACTCTTTTCCTCTTGATTCTTGAGTTCAGCTGCTATCCTTAGATGGACCACATTCCCTGATACCCTAAAGATCTATCATATAGCTATAGCTCATCTGGTAGGTCTCAGCATATTTCCTAGTGTAAGGTAACCTTAAAAATAACTTCACATCAATACAGATAGCAGCATAGCAAAGCATAATAAAAATGATAGAAAATATAAGAACAGATTGACTTTAGTTACGGTTAAGTAACTGGGACATGTTGGAAGAGTCACAAATGAGAAATGAGCCAGACAGAGGTCAACAGACCAGCTTAGTTATACATCAGATAGCTTAACTTTAATAGAATAACATGATTGAAGAGTAAATGTTTCCCATACACAAATTAGAATAACTTCATAATTAGAATGTCCCATTTTTAATATTATATGATTTTATATTATGAATATGATAATAATTTAAGTTTATACCAAGATTTTGTTCCCCTGTTTCAGAACTTGTATTCATGCCAAAGTACCCATCTGGAGACATCCTGAGAACATCACTGGTATATTCAAAGTCTTTGAATAAAGAAATTAGACAAGGTTTCATCCCTATGCTGCAAACTTTTTAATGGTCTTTAAAATATAAATATTTGAGTATAAACATATTTTTCCTTTAAACTATTTATATGGCCATAGATATAATAAGCTGGATTTTTATATATGAAACAATATATATTATACTCACTATATTTTCTCTTTTTCTTTCTTTTTTTTTTCTTCCTTTTGCACTTCAGATTTTAAATAAAAAAGAAATACTTATTGCAGGGAGTTTATTTATTACTTTGTGCATCTGTTTTTCCTAGACAGCTTCCTTAAATTCTCTGGACTCTTAACTGTGTCTCGAATTCAGTAGTATCCTTGAGCACCAATATTGTATAATTGCTTTGCTTGTGTAACAAGGCTCTTTTCAGAGATAAACTCCAAGATTACTCATAAGTTATTGATAGATTTGGCAATGGTAGGCAAAACCTTGCCTGACTGTCATCTTCACCTTGATTGTAGATGTGTGCAGGACGGAGCCATTTTGAGCAAATATCTTGATTGCCCAGCTGCCCTGAGGGTTCAGTCAAACAGATGTGACATCTAGGCTTTGCTTGAGCTTCCTTTTCAGTTTGGACTCACTTATTTCTGTGTTAGTCCTCAAGTATGTTCCTTTCTGGATTTACTTTTAGAGAGCCTGCAGCTGCTGCTAATACTCATATTGCTGCATAATGATCCTGTTCTTTAGATAACAACGAATTTCTATTTCTGCACCTACAGAAGCACCTAATACATTTTACTCTATGCACAGCAGAGAAGTTTTACCTTTGGCTTCCATAAGCTTGTGATCAAGCTTTAAGCAGGCTTCCCTATATCATTTTTAGAGTAAGATCAACTCTTTTGCTTTCTTCTGGGACATCTGCCCATATGGATTAGTTATCACGCATATGGTGATTCCAGGCAACAATGCATAGTGCAGTGCATAAGACTATTGATCAAGTCATGCTTCTAATATTAAACACCTCTAGCTTCTAAATAAGAAAGAGAAACTGATTCCTGGCCTAGGAGATAAATGGCACTGAGTTTTATCATGTTTTGTCCTTAAGACTAGCCCCTTTAACACTGACTTGTCTTCGAGGTATTGGTGTGGTGTACTCCTAACAGAGACAGGGAAAAAGCTGTCATTCATTTACCAACAGGACCACGGCCTTTAAAACTCCTTTTGTTACTGTAACTCCAAGAGGGAAACACACTACTGAGGATAATATCTTTATTGCTTCTTGCTCTCCTCTCTGAAGGATCTCAGGCCATTCTGGACAAACTTCCAACACCTGCATTTGAGAAGAGAGATGGGGGAGACATTTACAAATGCTGAAAATCAGTTTGAACCTGGGGTATTCATATCCATTTGGACAACTCTGGCCTTTTGCAGGAACACCATCTAATAGAGAATCTTATTCTCCCACTAGACCTTCAACCTGATAAAAGAGTTTCTCCATTCTTAGTATATTAGAGAGGGTTCACACTATATATGCTACGAAGAACTGTATTTCTGAAGGCCTGAGTTTTGAAATATAGTGTGATGAACTCTGAAGGATCATACCCTTAATATCATATTTTGATTCTTGATGCTTATTTGTTTGTTTTCCTGTAAATTTCTTTTTTCTTAGGAAGCTACACTAACCTCTTCTGTTTTATTTTCATCTGCTTTAAACATCCTCAGTTTAATTTCCCACTGTACTTCAGTTTAGTTCAAAGTGCCTCCTACATGTTTTAGATTTGTTTACATTCTTGTATACACATAAGAGAGGCATGAAGATTACTTAATCATTCCCTTTAATTTATTCATAGAAATAAATTTCTACAAGAATCAGTATACTATCCTAAATACTTTACTTTATGTTTGTATTCATTTCTCTGTGTATTTGTATATTCTTTGCCCTTTCATGGTCTTCTGTTTAAAATTGTTTTAAGAGTAAATATATTGATAAAATATTTTTTTTTCCAAACTATATTCTGCATGCTGCCTTAAAATAACGTGATCATTCCCCTTGAAGCTAGATTTGGTTATATATATTGAAACAACCCCTACCTTTGCATTAGATTTTAAAGTACCTGATATACATTTATCATTAGGTTGAATAAAATGACATCTGGTAATTAAAAGACTTAGATGTGCATAAAATGTTGTCAGTGAGTTAAAAAGCTCATAGAAAAGCCTCACAGGAGGTTATCCCTTTGAGTTAAATAGTCTGTAGTAGAAAAAATATATATCTTCTGAACATCTTGTGAACAATGTGAAAATGCCTCAATATGCTCTGTGGTACAAAGGAGACAGCTGCTACATTTTGATTTGCTTATGTTTCCACTAAGCCTTTTATTGTAAAGGGACAAAGACAGAGGCTCACTTTTTATGAAGTCTGAAAACTACTGGTTGATGAAATGGAAACATTGTTAAATATTTTCATAAGTAAACAGTTTCAGCAGTCATAGTCCCTCCCGTAGATNCAAAAAAAAACCCACAAAAAAACCCCAAAAAAACCCACAAACAAACAAACAAACAAAGAAAAAAAAAAACCAAAAAAAACCCATGTATACAAAATATTTCTAAAATCAGTTTTTACCTAACATAAATAGTAACAGTGGTAATCAAAAAGAGCTGTATTTGTTACAACCGGCATCTAATAGATTTCCAATTTAAGCACGATTTTACTTTCATATAAATTATCCAACACACTAAGTGGTTTTTTCATCATAAAATCAATACAATTTTCTAAAAACTGCATTTCATTAGTCTACAGATAAAGTTACTTGAATGTTTCAGTACTATTTAACAATCAGCCATTTAGCACTTACATTTGAAATCGATCATTAAAGATTCATTTTGCCTCACTACAACTAATTGTAAGCATTTCCTCACTTTTCTTGCATCTTCATTCGTACCCAGTCATCTTCACATTAGTTTGTAACCTATTAGAGTCACTCTAAAACATCAGCAACAGACCTCTCAATTGAATCCCACTGATAAAGTGAACTATCAGGTAATAACTGAGATAACTGATCACACTAAAATGAATCATTGATTGAAAATTCCATGAAATGAAGATGCACAAAAACTGAACCATCTCTCCCTTTCCTGCAATAAGGGCTAAGTGGTCAGTGCTCAATCACTTGATTGAGACAAATTATCACTTGGGATAATCACTTGTAAATCTATCAATAACTTTTGTCAGAAAACTGATGTAGGAAAAATTGCAAATATTCTGCTAATATTCCATTTCAAACTGTTTGACATGTACAGTCTGGTTGAAGGAAATGTATCCTTTTTGTTTGCCTTGTACAGTATCTAAACAAGCAAGCTCTGGCAGCTACCATCATTCAAAGAGGTTTTCTCATAATGACCTACGAAACCTTTTTCCTTGAGGATCTCTGGCCTGTCTCTGTAATGATTTTTACTCCACTACTGAAATACCCCATGTTAGTTCATTTAAAAGAAAACTTATTTTGGTCTCCTCTGGCTTCCTTAGCTGCACCAAATCCAAAATGCTTTCCTTTCTATTTCATGTGTCCGGCATGTGTTACAATCATCCAATCTCTTTTCATATGAAGTCTCATAAGCCTTCAAACTGTATCCTGAGTTTCTTTTTGTGTCTGCTGCTAATTGGGCAAATGAAAGCACATTCACATCTGGTTAAGAGCTACAGCTGTTGTGTCTGGCTAACATAGAGTGCAGCTGGTCAGTTCTCAGCTGTCCCTTTGGGAAGACATTAATGGATTCTCTATCTTTACCCATGTCCTAATTTTTTCCTCAAAAATTCATTGAAACATGATTTTTCAGATCTCTGTTCCTTTACAAAAATTGCTTGGAACTACGCTATTATAATAAAGTTTTTTTGCAAGTGAGAGGATACAGAAAGAGAAATACTACTAATTTCCTTAGGAGAATGGTTTAAAAATAAAAATTTCTAAGATTACCATTTATCAGCCTGGCAGTTCATTTAAAGTGTTTATTTTCTGTGTAACAAAATGAAAAGACTGTGCCTTGGTTGAATAGAGCATCTCTGAGCCATTGGATGACCCTCTATTAAGCTGAGGGATGACCCTCTATTGGTCAACACTTAATTACAAGCCAGATATTTTTTCTAATGTCTTAATTTCAGTGGGAAGAAGGCCTGTATGTGTACTCAGGTGGGACATGCCCCACACGCAAGGAAGGACAGGATGCAGAAAAACTCCTTTGTATTACATTCCAGAATAGAGAAATCTGGGACCATACGCTGCAATTGAGGTCTTACAGTCTTGTAGATGAACCTCCCATTTAGGACTATCCGGAGATCAGGACATCCGATACCAATATCAGTGAAAAGAGAACAGATGGAGAATTATCACCATGTAAGAGAGGAGGGAAACAGGTTTGGTTTTTTTCCTCTCAGAAGGATATAATACAGGATAACAATAAATCTTCTCTTTCTTTCCATGCACGTTTATTTTCTCTGTACTTATAGGTCTCAAAAAATTGTAAACAAACATGTCACTTGCTGCATTTTTTCTTATACAGTTTACACCTTATTTAAAAGAAAATCCTTTAAATTCTACACATCCCATCACTCAAAGTTTGTATAGCTTGGAAAAGACTTATTTTGGAAATGATGTAATGATGACTACAAAACACTGTAATGGTAAAACAGCTGGAGGGAAATCCTCAGTCTGCAGAAGTTAATGAGAGCTTTTTCACTGACTTTAGTAAGGTCAAATTTTTTCTCCCAGCAGTCTGTCATCTTTGCTTATCACACTCTTCATAACTATCCCATTGTGATCCGGCGGCTTCTTTTTTCTTTTTTTTTTTTTTTTTTTTTTTTTTTTTTTTTTTTTTGATAAATTCCTATGTTAGAGGATTAAGGCTTGTTGAAGAGAAGTACCATGTTCAGGCCACTTTACTTGTAACTTTGGTTTAAGGGGTGTCCCAGCTCCAGAGTTAATTTTTGTAGTAGCCAGGAAGGGGGCATGGCCAGGAAACAGATGGTATTCTGTTACTATATGTCATAATTTTCTAGGGACAGCGGGAGGGCTCACTTCCTGGTTGGAGAAGGGTGGTGGAGGGAGTGGTAGGATAATTTTGGATATTTCCACAAGGAGAGCAACAGAGTTGCTTTTCTTGTACACTCGTCATAAACGTTGTTGTTACCGTTCATTTTCCTTTCTAACTGTTCTTTCCAGGTAATTGCTCTTATCTCAACTTGTGATCTTCCCCTTTTGTGCCTTCAGTTCTCCTCTCTGACTTGCTGCCAGGGGAAGGACAGGGGAGAGGGACTTCGGGGTGCATGGTTTTGAGTAGTTTCAGTGGAAACACTAAATCAGAGAATACCATTCCTATATCATGACAAGGGGTCACATGCAGCTGGAATACCAACATTTATTGATTTACGTGATATTTATAGATATCTTTGTTCATATTATTGTACATTTAATTTTTCTAAATAAGCACTTTTGAAGACACTTGGAAGATGTCTAGGGTAAACGAAATACAATGTTTTTGTGTGCAGAAAGATGGATGGAGCACCTCTCCTATTAAGAAATGCTCAGAGAACTGGGATTGTAGGACTGTTAAAGATAAGGCTTTGGGGTGACCTAATTGCAGTCTTCCGGTACGTGAAGGGAACTAACAGGAGGATGGAGAAAGACTGTGTTCAAGAGCATGTAATAACAGGACAAGGGAAATGGGTTCAAACTGAATGAGAATAAGTTTAGTTTAGACATCAGGAAAAAAATTCTTTACTGTGAATGGTGCAAAGAAAAATTCTTTACTGGAGATGGTGAGACACAGGAACAGGTTGCCCAGAGAAGTTGTGAGTTCTCCATCCCTGGAAGTGTTTAAGGGCAGGTTGGATGGTGCTCTGAGCAATCTGGTCCAGTTGAAGGTGCCTCTTGCAACCTGTCTGGTTGGAACAATGCTCATCAAGGTCCCCTTCCAGCCTAACTGATTCTGTGATTCTGTGATGATCGATTCTGCTAGGATGAGACCACAGCTGATGCAAATGAAAGAAGCAAAAAGTGTGGTTGCTGATTACTTCATAGTTTATGTCCTCCTTACATATTTCATTACATAGCTCTTTTTCATGTGGAAACATCCATGGATTTATGGCTTACTGTTATGATTTCACTGTTATGATTTCACCATATAAGCAAATGGTCAAAGTCTGGGCTGTAACCTATGAACCAGAAGAGTGTATGGACAGTGTATTAGCTAAGCTTCCCCACCTGGAATACTGGCTGGTTTAGTTTTTTAATTTTCTTTTTTTTTTTTTTTTTTTTCCTTAGGCGTGATAATATCTATTACAATGGAGATGGCTTTCAAATAACCAACCCTCTCTAATGATGCTCTCTGACGCATGGAAGGTTCTGCCTTACTCTGTAATAAAGCCTGTGTAGACAGAAGACTGCTGTCCCCAGTTGCAAAATAGCACTGGGGCCTCTGTTTTTCTGTGATGTAAAATGCCAAATGAAGCTAGGTCAGTAAATCACAAAGCAAGCTAATTAGATGGTACTGGGACATAAATGCAAAGCAATAACAAGCCACTGACATTGCTAAGAGCTATGATCTTGCCCTCCACTCTTTGTTTTACAGAGTCCTTCTACTTTCTGTTGGGAGTGGAAGGGACAGAGGAATGAAGACTTTTTGTTTTTCCCATAGAATAGCATTGTTCTTGTCCTTTCCTTTTTTCATAAATGAGGGAGAAAATTTTCTTATTCTGTTTTATATAGAAACAAGTGGCCTACAAACTGCACAATACTGAGTAAAACTGGTGAAAATGTACATTGGATTTGCTCTTCAAAATAGCTTAAAAGTCTAATTTGATATGTATACTTCAAATAATTATGTAACTTTTTCAACACCTGCAAGTACAAGGATAAATTATGTCAGTGATTTAAGTGTTCTGCTTGCCTTCTTATTCCTGTAAAACTAGCAACTTCTTCTTTGTTTTTCCCCCTCTAACAAAGTTCTCTTTTGCCTTTCTCTGTCACTGGTTAACTAGTAAATAAAAGTGATGAGGTGGTGTCTGATTTCTTTTCCTGCTCCACTGCATTACCATCTTCCTAAATGTCGCTATGCTCCAATTCCCTTTCTTCGCATCTGTATTGCTGAATCCTCATAAGTGAGTCTGTTTGCCATCACGACCTGTTGACACTATGCAAGATAGAAAACTGACTTGCTCTTCCACTTAATTCTTTCAATTTTGGGTAGAGGTTATTTTTTTGTTGTTTTTAAAGCATTTAATGATCTTTTTATGAAGTGCCATTTAAACACTAGCAACAATAATGAAATCTCAACAAGGTAACTGTGTTCACTTTTATACTATCAGCATAATGAAGGGCAGTGATTGACAGAGTCAAAACAAAATGAAAGCATACAAATCAGTTTTGAAAGAGAGAAATAAACTTTAAGCTATGTGTTACAAAAGTGGTAGGAGAGAAGCAATAATACTTCAAAGCTCTTATTAATACAGACTGCACTCAAGAGGAAGGGAGCACTAAAGATTCTACAGATGCTTGTGTTTGAAAAAGAATGAAAAAAATCAAATGGTCCACAAAAGAAGCTTGAAGACTTTTACTATTGCATGGAAATTGGTATTAGTCAGTCCCTTTTCTTTTAGCATTAGCACCCTGTGGTTGTGGGGTTTGAACAATGGGTGGGGTGAAATGTAAGAGAAGGAAATTAGAAGGGGAGAAAGAAAGGAAGAATAAAAGATCACCAGTTCTGGTTCCAGTGACAATGCAGATAATGGGGGATCTAGGGTCCTAGGGTGTGTTTGCCTGCACTTCATGGGGGAACCTTGTTATAGATAAGTTTTCCCTCCCTAGAGACAAGTTTCACCTGTATCACCTAAACCCCATTTTCTCTAAAATTCTTCCTTTCTACAGCAATAACAAATGTT
>VXBN01005698.1:223299-254055 GCA_013397395.1 Sinosuthora webbiana | reverse complement strand
TTGTGGTGACAGTTCATCTGCTAGTGAATTTTTTCAGCAGAGATCGAGTCTTGAATAATGTTTATATCCCTACATCATCCATCTTTCATCCAGAGTAAATTCGGTTGTGGATAACTTGTGTGTACAACAAGGTCAGGGTCACACTGAAATCGTGCAGCTATCACCAAGTATAATCAGAGCATACATGATCCATCTGCACTTACACAAACTAAAAATAGAAGGTATATAATACTATTAGAATATTTTGATTAGTAACTTCTATACAATGTTTTATTCAATAGGTTTCAAGTGGGCATAACCTTCCTACACCTATAATGATCCAATACAGTTAGCATATTCATTACTGTGTTCAAGTTCCTTCATTCACTCTGTGATGCAAATTTTCATATTGTTCTGTGAACTGGGATAAGAAAAGCATGAACACAATGATCCTACAAACTCTCACATTTCCTTGTGTCTCTTAAACTGACTTATTTTTTAGTCTTGCTGAGTGTCTTTTATATTCCACTTGCCAATGTCTAGAAGACTTGTCACTGAAAATCCTTATTCTGCATATTTATATTTTACTGCCCAGAATTTCTTTTTGTCTCATTCAGACAAGTAAAAATCAGTAGCAGGGTATTTAAGAGCTAGCCAGTATGATTGGGTATATTCTTGTTTTACTTACATTAAAAGTTTCAAAATGAGATTTTTCTCTTATTTGTTGATAGCTTTCCCGCTATACTGATGAAAATTAAAAATGCTTTTTCTGGATTTATTCAATTGTAGTAGCTGGCATTCAAATTCAAATTTAATCATTCCATGAATTTGAATACTTAGCCAAAGAGGATATATTTTTCATTTTTAACACAGTAAAGTCACCAAGAGCAAAGCACACCTGAAATCCAAATTGATGTCCATTACCATAAATAATATATTGTTGGTTTCCTTTGTGGTTAATAATTGAAACCAAGTATGTAATCATAAAATTAATGCTAAATCATGATGGGAAACAAAATTACTATTTACTGTAATAATCAGCTCCCATCATGATATAACAGCAAATTAAAAAGAAATCGAACAGGATTATTTGTAAAATCATGCTAATATAAATCAACCATTCTTATTGATTGAAGAAGAGTAGTAGAATTCTTGACAGTTTCTTTATTCAGTTGACCACTTCATATAATAAACTCAATCAAGGTGATCTTTTTTAAGTCATCACTGTGCAGAAGATTACAGTGGTTTTGTAGACTGCTATGATCGCTTTCATATACCAATTTACTAAACACAGGAATCTTGTATTCTGCTCCATTCCTAAAACAAATATATTGTACACATAGATATATTTATTGCAGAAATCTTAGACCTGTATTATTAGAAATACCTAAGATATATTATTCTCTATATTGCAATATGCATTTTAGAGTCTAGCCATAGACAGAATTCCTGTTAATTTATTGTCACCATGTGAAAAGAGTGTAATAATTCAGTAGAACAGATATGTCAAAACACAAGAAACAATCAGAATTGCATCCATGGTCAAGAGCAAAGGGAAGGTCCTAAAGGATGATTCAAATTTGGCAGCTCTCAGAAGAGTATCAAGTAGATATCACACTTAGTTCTTTCCTCAAAATCTTAATTGCTCAAGTAATGATAATGTCCCAAGTCCTTGTCCCATTAAGGGGTTTTGCATCTGGTGGCATACTATCACATACTCTGATGTTTACCCTGAAGACATACAGGTTTTTCCTGCATTTTTGAGTATATTGCCTGTAATTTTAAAATTGTTTTGATTGCATTTTGAACAAGTAACAGGATGCCATACATTCCTGGGACAATCAAATAAAGCAAGAAGATCAGAAGCAGAAGAATTTTAAAAAAGAGTGCTTGGAATAATGCTGTTTTCATCCTCCTTCTGCCATTTATTTAGTATTGTTTGGACCAAGTACTAAGAATAATACAAGTGAGTTAAACTCAGAGGAAAGGAAGGCAGGAGATGTGTAGGTTTGATTCACAGTGTTTCTTTTATTTACAAAAATATAAGAAAAAATAGAGTCTGGCATAAGTAAATATGGACGAATACTAGAAATTTAGTGGTCAGTAAAGGGGGAAAATGTGAGAGTCTGTTGCAACGCTAATTGCAAGAGAGCTTGTAAAGTTTAGGGTTTTTTTTTTTAATTTGTTTTATGTGAGTAACTTCAGGGTCTTCATAGAGTTGTCCTCTGTTAATAGCTGACACACTTCCATGATATTTGAGCAATTTTTTTTCAATGAAAATTAGGTTCAAGAAAAAAATTTCTATTAATTTGTATAGTATTTGTATACCTTCTATTAATTAGTACTCTAAGTAGTTCATCTGTGTTATCACTAAATTCTTCATAAAGTGAAAAATGGAAAGGCATAATGTATTGACCTGTAATTTTATCATAAACTCATGCATGCTATAGAGTCAATGACATTCAGAAATTGTATTAACCTTTGGAATAAAGTGAATCATCAAGACAGTAACAGCTGAAGCATATGTGTCACCTCTACCTAGCAAGGTATGGAAAAATGCTTTCTTCCTGTGCGCCCAAGTAATGTAGAAAAATATTTCAGCCATGAGTAACAAGGCATGTTTGTCCAGCAATATCAATCATATGTAAGTAAATCTTAAGTACTTACATGTACATTCAAAACAAGATTTGTGGATCATTTGAACAAGGAAGAAAGCTAGAAGAACCTCACAAAGAAATTGGCACATCACAAGCTCGTTCTATATGTTAGTGTAATAAAGACAGATGGCAATAGATTTACTATGGCAATTATTTCAGTGCTACTTCTACTGCCTGCTTGGCTGATAAAGTTTTTTTGAGTATAACCAGAAAACATAATTTTTGAGAAATAGGATCATTTATAGGCAGTAGTTTTCAATTTGTTTGCCAAGGAAATAAGATATTTTTTTGTCCATAATGATTCAGGAGAGATTTTTTAATTAATAAACTACTGAGAAAATAATGGGGAACAATTAAGTAAATTAGTTGCTGCTGATTACATGTGGCAGTTGCCCTCTAGAGAATCAGTTATCAGAGCGGGAGGAAACACCCAAAACACTGACATTCTAAGTGGAGTTAGGAGAAGTATTTAAGGAATAAATACTACCAGGAAAAAGTGATTGAAAGGTCTAGTGTCCGGTACAGCATGGTTGTAACCTTTCCTACATACCAAAGCCACTGTCAGAAGGAATAGCAATTATCTGACCTAGCTGGGAGGAGGAGATTTGTTATCTATGTTTCAAAAAGGTGAGAAAATCAGGGTAAGAAATGGAACTGAAATTTATTGTTGAGTAGCCTTCTGAGATGAGAGAAAAGAGTTGATGCCTAAATAAAACTGACTGTTTTCTTCTTTTAATGATGTGATAGCTTTTTCTTCTTTTGTGGAAAAAATGGTTATAGCCTACCATGTGGGTATTTTTTTTTAATGAAAATTAAAAAATCTGTAATATTTTTAGTTATATTTTTAGTGCATCAAAAATCAGTTGTCACATACTCTCCATGTTTTAAACACCTGCCTGTACAGTATTGAATCACTGCGTCAGGTTGTGTGTTTGCCTGTTGTAAAGGCAAGTGTCTTTTCAGACTTTTCAGACATATATACCTGTATAGCTTTCTCATTTAAGGCCGCTGTATCTTGTTAAACAACCACAATAAACCATTTTAAAAATCCTTTTACCAATATTTGTGTGGCTTAGTATAAAAGAAAGACTTTAGTCAAAGGCTCCTGAAATCCAGAATTTATTGAGGAAAGCGAGGATGAACTACTGTTCTCTCTATCAGAGAGAACAGAGATACAGCTTTTCTGAATAATCCCTATGTCATGATATTTGACTGATTCCAGTTATAAGTAAAAACCCCAAAGTAAGTATTAAACATTAATGAAACTTTATCCCTGTATCATTCTTTTCTCCTTCATTTGAAGTATCACTTGATTTTTACATAAACCAGTGAATTATTTACTGGGTATTTCCATCAGATTAATGGCTGAAATACAAATATTACAAATGTAAAATTCTTTACATTGAGTCACAGTAGGAAATCCATCTTACAGCAGGAAATCACTAGCATGGAGAAACAAAAATTATGGAAAGATTAATTGTTTAATTGACTGGAAGACAATGATTGGTCATCTAATGCTAAAATATGGATAAGGAAACCACACACTCATCAATTAATTAAAATATTGCAAAGCTGTTCCAATACAATTTTCAATGGCAAAATTAATCAGGCCTATGCTATCACTCTAAATGGCCTTGGATATTATTATTAGGTCAGGTAAGATGCCCTTTTTTCCATTTAAATGTGGCCTTTTTCCTTTTTCAGAGCTGGGATTTCATCCCAGTTAACAAATAACCAACTATATAATATATGATCTATGTTGTAATTTTCTGTTGCTTTGCTTTACATCTCCCCTTTATTTATGTCTGATTCACTCTTCTGCACCTAGAAAACTCTGAAGTGAGAAACAGTCACTCATATAAAGAACTTCAACTAATTAGTAACAATCACATTTGGTTTTATATTAAATGCCATACAGTCTTAAGGAGAGTCCATAATTTACTTTTTCAAAAATTACTTGTAATACAAAAAGTTCACATTTTAATAAATTTTTTAGAGGGCAAAATTCTTCTTTCTAAAAATGCTGTTCCACTTGCAAAGTTCAATTAAAAAAACCCAAAGTAGAAACAGAATAGGTAAAAATAACTATTTTTCCCCTGAATCCTTTTCAGAAACTACAGTGCATCTATTGTTAACACAAAAGACACACTTGCAAAGTAAAAAAGCAATAATACTCAAGAATCATAGTTCCAAAAGTCTAAGAAACAACAAAACTGAAAAACAATCCTTCTCCCCTGAAAAGGGTTCTGTAATGTATCTGGAATTTCTCATTTCTTTTTGTTTGCTGAAATTCTCAACATTTTTTTTGTGGAAAACAAGCATTTAAAAGAAGAGAAAAGAGATATTGGAAAATTATTCAGCATTCCCTGTATCAGCACATGTTCCCAGAGTAGCAAAACATTAACAATCCTTTGTGTTTTTCTTCAGTCCAACTGTAGTTGAAACTGATAAACTACAGGTCACTCATATTTGATATAATATTTAAAATAGAAAGACTGAAATGTTTGCTTTGTACCTTCTAGTCTAGTCATAGAACTGATTACAACTGTTTTCAAAATTAAATAACAGTGAAAAAGCAGAGAAAAATGAAATATGTGATAGAAATATCGGGGTGGAACACAATAGTTTTGTGCAAATTTTATAGGTGTTTTTTCCCATTTGAAATCAAAATTTGCCTCTGTTAATCTAAGGACCTTTTTTACCTCTTCTTCAAGAATTATAATACTCAGGTTAAATGCTATTGGTTGCAGTAACATGGGAATCACTGTGTTTTATTTTTCTACCGCAGTCAGTATCAAACCTTTAGTGGGAGACAGGTAATCCATCAATTAAAAAGTGTTCTACTCAGAAGTACATTCATTCATTCTCCATGTTCATTTAAAGGTTACCTCTTAGTTTGCCACTTTATAAATTTCTAAACAAATGAAAAATTTAAAATTTTCTTTAGTTTTCATAAGACAAACTATGGGTAAGACCAGTATACATCCATACAAACACTGTTCATCTCTTTCTCTGTCTGAATATGTAGAGATGTATCAATTAAAAAAAAATCCAATTTCCCCTCTTTAATAGTATTTTGTGATAGTGAATTGAATAAAACGGCTGGGTTTATCATTGAATGTGTTATAGTTTCACTTAAGAAACATTTTTTTATTCTTATGCAATAATAATCATTATCATTCAGAAAAAATGATGGAAGACTACTAAATATTCATGCAAAAATAAATTTATTACTTGTATGTAACAGGCATCCTGAACTGATAGGTGAATCCCGCTTGCTATCTAAATTCTTGGTCAGATTCTTTAGTCCCCTAAATGAAGTCAGTTACAGTCCACTGAAGTGAAGTCTAAAATATACACAGAATACAGCTATCCAAACAATATCAAAAAAGCATGTAAAGTTATGAGATCTCTTATCATCAGACCACTAAATACAATTTATTAAATGCATGAGAACTATTAAATGTATTCTTACTATCACTGTTTCGATAAATATTTTTGAGAATATTTTTCATCAATGTTTTAATAAGTTTACCTTTCCTCACATCCTTATTTAAATCTACTTATCTGAACTGTTTGAACTGGGGAAGGGTGGTATGGATTCTGTTACTGAAGTATATCAATGTTTGATTTCATTCTAAATTTGAAATAAACTTGAATATTCCATGAAATTAAAGATCAAAATCATAGTAAAAACATTTCATGTTAATATGATTCTTTCTCAGTGTTGACAATTTGTTTTATTTTGCTTTAACAAAGAGTAGTCTAACTGAAAAGAATATTGGAAAAAAAATCAAACAATTCAGCACAAATAGTATCAAACCCCATCATATTCAGTCAGTGATGAAGGTTTCCACATTTATTTTCTTGTGTGCATTTTTTAGAAAGAATATATAATCAAAACAATCAATAGCATTTTACAAAGCCTCAGGCATTGTCCCAAAGTTTTACCTTTTTACTTTCTTCTCTTTTTCCCTACCACTCAGTTGCCTAGAGAGATGAATTCTCAGTCTGAATTATGCAGATGCACTCTGTGAACATTTAAGAAAAATTTGTGGAATGATGTTGCATAACAGAAACTCTAATAAGGACTCAACTATTTGGTAGCCAAGATAAGTTTCTTATCTAACTATCCCTTTTTTATTACTATAATATTTTTCAATTCAATTTTAATGCATATTTAGTTGCCTTAGTTTTTGAGGGAGACAAAGTAACAACTTAAAGTGAAATCATACTGACTAAAAGCCATATTACTAGAGTAAACTGAGATATTACACTTGAATTTCTTCAGAAGAAATTGGTGAACTGCATATTTAACATAAGTTTGATGCTGCTCAAGATATTACTTATTTTTTATTTGTCAGCTAATTGTCAGGTAAATCATACTTCACTGAGTAAAGCCTTAGACCTGCGGCTAGCAAGAAATTCCAAGGGCAAAAGTGGATATTGTCTTAAGTTCAGATGCTATAAGAGAACCTGAAAATAATAATCTATATATTTGGGCTGAGTAAAGAACTTGCAATTATCTATTTCAGCCCAAATCCATCATCATTTCCACATCACTAAAAACTGAGAAAGCTCCTATTTGCTATTACATGAGTGAAACCACAGACATAATATTTAGCTTCCTAATATTATGTGCTCCTGTATTTTCCAAGTGCTTTTTCTTTTGTCTGTTTTTTGTGGGGTTTTTTGTTTGTTTAATTTTGTTTTGTTTTGTTTTTAATTGCAGGTAGGATACAGTGTGTGCAGTTTAATTTCCTGTACGTAACTCTAAAATGCACCAATTTTCCTGTTTCGGCCTCCATCTGCTGCCCCAGAGGATGTGGTGTTACATGCACAGTCCCTGTGCAAATGTATCAGACACTCTAGAAGTGTTAGCAGTGCAAGGACCTTACTTTACTCTTGTTTAGGCAAGTAATTCAAGCCCTTGGTTTCTGCATCTGAAAATTAACTCAGTTTTGTTGGAGGTAATACTCAGTTTTCAGGTTTCTTGCATCAAAGCCATGGTCCTGAATTAAATTTAAATTCCCAATCAAAATATCCTTAATTTTCTTTGAAATTCTAAATGTCTTAAAAATGTCTTTGACTTAAACACTTCTCATCAAATGACTAAGGAGTCAGCCTTTTAGGGATGTACCCACCTTGGACACATTCCATCTTACTCTTTTTATTGAAAGAAAGGTATTTTAAAAGGCAGGATTGCTTTTGTTCCAGCTCTGTAATTGTTGCAGTTGCCCTTTTGCTGTGCCCTTTGTAACTCCACTTGGTCTTTGAAATGTAGAGAAAACACAGCTGTGCAGTAGCAAAGATGCATACTCTCAGAGATATTCTACAGGAGATCATCTTCAGTGCCATCATGTGGTATGTAAAGGACAGTGAGAGGATCAAGCACAGTTAGAATGGTTTTATGAAAGGTAGGTCCTGCTTGACCAGCCTGATCTCCTTCTATTACAGGGTAGCACATTTAGTGGATGAGGGAAAGATTGTGAATATTACCTCTCTAAACATCAGTAAAGCCTTTGCCTTTATTGCCCTGGTTTGGGCAGGTGGCTGCTCACTGCATAAAAACTGCCTGCATGGTCTGTCAGGGTAGTGGTGGTGAATAGAATTTAATCTTTTTGGCGTCCAGTCACAAGTGGTGTTTCCCAGGGCTCAGTACTAGGGCCAGGTCTGTTAAATATCTTTATCAGTTATTTGGATGAAGCGATTGAGTGCACCTTCAGTAAGTTCACAGATGACAGCAGGTTGGGCAGGAGTGTTGATCTGCTGGAGGTCAGGAAGTCTCTATACAGGGCCCTGGACAGTCTGTATTGATGGGCTGATGTCAGTGGTACAAGGTTGAATAAGGCAAAGTACTGGGTCCTGCCCATGGGTCACAACAACCCCTGGCAGCACTACAGCTGGGGCAGAGTGGCTGGAAACCTGGCCTGTGGAAAAGGACCTGGGGGTGCTCGTCAACAGCAGCTGAACATGAGCCAGCTGTGCCCAGGGGGGCCAAGAGGGCCAGTGGCATCCTGGTATGGATCAGAAAAGGATTGACATCAGGACTAGGGAAGTGATTGCCCCTCTGCACTGTGATTGTTCTCAGCACTGATGAGGCCTCACCTCAAGCACTGTTTTCAGCTTTCAAGATATTTAAAATTAAAATTTTAAAAGACATTAAAAGACACATAGATGTGATGCTTAAGGACATGGATTAGTGGAGGTCTTGGCAGTCCTGGGTTAATGATTAGTGGGTGATCTTAGAGTGGGTGATCTTTTTCAAGCTAAATGATTCTATTATTTTCTAAGATAACAGCTTCTACATTGTTTTCCATCCCTTTGTGATGGTGCTCAAGAATTTTTTTGGAATTCTTTGATTGCAAAGAAGTTGAAGTCAAAGTTGCTTTGACTTCAACATTTCTATTCTTGGTTGTGACTTCCAATTTGGAGTTCATCAGATGTGATTTAGAAATCTTTTCCCATGACATATCCGTCTACATTTATTTACATTTAAACTCAAGGATTTGGTATCACCTGAAAACTTGAAGGTTTCACTGCAGACTTCTACTCCAAAGTCATTGATGAAAATGTTGAATGAAACTAATCCTCACACTGGTTTATGGAGAATCCATTGGTGATACTTTTCCGCCCAGAAAGCGAACATGCTTTGCTCTATTTAACCTCATTTCAAACAAGATAAACAGCTTTCCCTGTTACAACTTGTTTTTATTACTGAATGTTAATCAGACAATTTTTCAAATTCAAATATTTTGTCATCATCCTATCTCTCTTATCCGTTTGCTCTTCCAAACCTCCTCAAATAAAAGTAGGGGTTTTGGGGTGATTTCCAATTTCAGATTCTTTCCTGACAGGAAAGAATCCTTTCTGATTATTTCCTATCAGACTATGTTTTTCCATGTTTTCATTATTTCAGTGGGTTTAAATTTTATAACTGACTCTGCCAGATGGGTACTCAGGAAAGAAGCCAGGTTCATATGTCTGCAGTTCCTATGATTCCCCTCAGAGCCCTGTCCATACCTGTGAGTTACATTGGTGACCTGCCAGTCCTTTGGCACAGCTGTAGTTTGTGATGATGTCTTACACATTTTGGCTGCTGCTTCTACAACTTCACACTTGGGCTCCTTCAAAACTCTGTGGTGAATGTCAGGCAGTCCTGGTTACATATTAACAAGTATCAGGCATGGAAATCCCCCAACACCTAGCTGTCTGCCTGGGTTTTATTTCAAATATTCCTCTGTTATCTTTTAGTTTTCAATGCCAGCAGCCTTGCTCCACTTTGATTAAGGGGAAAGTTTTTCTTCCTGTGTAGGATATTTTGTTTCCCTTCCCAATATTCTAAATGGATTTTTTTGGTATTTTAGGGTGTTTTGGGGTTTTTTGGGGGGCTTTTCAGCACAGATCCTTCTCCTCCCCAGGGATGTTGGAATTTTTGAGAGTTTTTTGGGGTTTTTTGGGGCTCACCTCTCTAGCACAATCTCATTCATTCACTGAGACATTTGATTCTTCCTCTCTGCCTCCCATGGGCCTCACATGTGGGACTAGAATTATTTCACAAAATCCTCTGGTGGAGCTCAAGGATGTTGGTCTCCTGGCTTGGAGTCCAAGTTTAGCCTCTAGAATGTTTTACCTATGCCCCTCTTTATCATTAACAATAAGGACCAGAGAGCCTGATCCCCAGGTGCTTTTCTGAACATCTTGTGAAGTTCACTGCTTTCACACTCAGCAGACAAATAACCATCCAGTTTTCTGAGACATTACAAACACACCTGTCTATATCTAATAGTCCAATCTCCCACTACCATCACCCACTTTAAAGTACTCTTCTGATATGAGACTATCCCCTGCGTAATAAAAACCACACCAGTCCTAAGAGCAGAGACAGGAATAATTATGCTTTAATCAGTCAAAATAAACTTAGGGAATTTCTCACAATTAGTTTTCTGATCAGTGAAACGTTCCTGCAAAATGCCATAACAATGAAATTTTAATAAAAAATTAACTCCATTCCAGCCAGACCCAATACAGATATAACTACATGCATATGTAAGTATATCCATATACATGTATATGTATATCCAGAAGTGGGTACTTTAAAAATAGTTCAAGTTTATATAATAGAACAAATATTGTGATATATGTGGGAAGTAATTCAATCTGGGGTATTTTTGACTGGAATTCAGAATATTTTATGAGATATTCTTTATATAAAGAATATCTTATGCTTATGAGCATTTATTTACTTGTAAGAATACTTATTAAAAACAAAGATTTCACAATTACGTGTCTCTACAAGAGTAAGCACTTGCCTCAATGAATTAAATTTCTCCTCCTTCTATATCCATAGCCATGAAAGTTGTGTTCATCAAGTCGAGAATATATAACACATTGTCATGGATGTCAGTAAATGGAATGGTTCAAGACTGCTCTCATACTAAAATATATGAACATTACATTTTTATAAATTGTTCATATATTTCAAAATGAGAGCCATTTGTAAGTAACTCTTTAGCAAAATGAAAGCTAAATTCATCAAATGTGTTCCTGTCTCTGTGAACAATCACCTGAGTTTTAGAAAGATGAAACCACCATTACTTTGTACCAGATTTCTCTGTCTTGGGGTACCTATATCTAAAGGATAGTAGAAATAGCGTGCATTCCTTCCTTTTAAAGTTGCTTAATATAAAAGTTGCAGTGGCTAAGTCTCAGTGCTTTTTCTGTGCAATTTACAGATCCTAATGAATTCTCATCTAGCACAAATGTGATTAGAAATGCACTAGGTAAAGGAGATTGATCTCTGCAATAGTTAATGAAACTGAGCTGAAGAATAGAAAAAAAAAAAGTTGCCGATCCAGTTTTTACTGCCCAGAATGTTGTTCACCCTTGGAAGTCCGTCTCATTTACCATGCAATGACTGATGTAGTATCATGAACACCCTTTATCTGGGAAGAAAGGTTATGAAGATCAGGATGCAGTGAGAATTTGGGATGTTTCCACAATTCTTCACCATGCTCTTATTACTGACTTGTAATTCAACAAATTGTCTTTTAGGAATGTTAACATAGCAATTGTATTTCCAAAATTCTTGCCTTTGGTTTTATCATCAAGGAGAGTTATATCTAGTCAAAATTGGCTAATGACCTGACTAAAGGCACCATTAAGAATCAAATTTCAATACATGTAAAAAACAATTGCAAATAAAATAAAATAAAATCAAAAAGCAAAATTATATATAACAATAGTATTATTAATCTCTGTTAAAACAAGCCCCTTGTACATGTTCCAGAATCAGAGGCAAAAAACAAGCAAACAAGAAAAAGTGGTGTACTAGAGGGGAAAAACAATGTCTCACAACAATTTATTTGGCAATCGATAGTGAGCATAGACCTTACCCTGTTTTAACAACTAATGAAATATTAGTTTAAAGTGCCCAGAGACATAGACATTTCAAATGCTACCACAGTTGCCAAGAAGCAGAGGTTTCTGCATTTGTAAGGTTGTTCCTTGAAAGAGAAAGATGGTCAAGGCAGTTATTCATTTAAGGGGTTCACTGATCACCATAACTCATGAAAATTTAAAAATGTCATGTGTTTGTGAGATAAATTGCTTCCTTACAGTAATCCCTAATTATATGTTATAGATTAATTAAAGAAAAACACAGTTAAGAGTAAAAACAAATGATTGGTGTAGATCATATTCTATTTATAATTCTGAATATTGTACCAAGTTCATATGGACAGAAATAGGACAGGAAAAAGTCTTTCTTTTAACTGGTCTAAAGCTGCTCACTCATATTTTTTCCTTTTTAAGTCTGGATTTCATTATACTTCCTCTGTCTATTGATTTGATGAATTATTTCAGTCATAGATTTTGTGTGTGTTTGTGTGTATTTTGAAAATTCTTGGCAGTAAAGAAGAGAAATCAAGTTTGGGTTAATTATATTAATTTCCCTTAAAGATTTTTAAAGTAGCAAGACTGCTGTAAAGGGGTATTTGTGTTGTTGTGAATCTGACCTAACGCACTGATCTTTGTAACTTCCTGAAAACTGTCCACACTGAGACTGACAGATCCTTCTGGGACCCCATAACACTGTGAACATATGGACCACCAACAATAGCATCCAGAAAGAGTTTGACTTTCAGAAGAATAATGTATATACCCCAAACCAAACCCACAGATTTCAGAATAAATGATTTGTCTCTTTTCTTCTAGCTGTTGCTCACCAGAGTTTAGGGGTGAAAGGCTGATGTTATGTGCTTATATGCCTCTGATGCATTTTGTGGGGTTGTCTCTGACTATTCTGTATAAATTTTTCACTGTGTGTTCATTAGGTTTTGACTGAAAGACTTTTGAAAGAGCCTATGCATCCCCTGACACCCAAGGAGATATCTGGGAATCAGATGAAAGCCTGGTCTATCCATCTGGAGGTGTTGCTCCTCTCTACTGGTCCTCATCCAACAACACTGTTTCCTGGCAGTTAACATGAAAAACTATGCTACCATAACAAGTATTTATATTGTGTAGGACAGTGGGTGCTGACAAAATAGTACATTTTGAATCCTTTTCATTACTTTAAAATTTGGGCTCAAGATATATTGTGAACAATGTATATTCTCTATTAAAAATATAACTTTCCCTCTTTCCATGCTAGCTATTCAGAGAGAAGAATCAAATTAAACAATGTCAGCCAATATCCCTCTCTCTTAAAAGATTCTCACCATGTCAATTATGTATTTATGTGAAAGAAATTACATCTTCCTAAACCGGAGGACTATTTCACATGCTATATAGGGCAGGAAAGGAATCTTTTGCAATTTTTCTCTTTTTTGGATGGTTGAAGTGTACTCTTGAATGTGTCTCATCCAGCTGGTTATTTGGTCCCATCACTTTGATCTACACTATCTTTTCATTATAGGCACATTAAATTACATTTTGTTTCTCCATCTTGTTTTCAAACAAACAAACAAAAAACCCTCTTGAACATTATTGTTGTTGGCAGAGTTTTGCCTAAACAAAAAAGATACTTTACAATCAGAAAATGCTGCATTTTTTCTGTGAAAATCTTTTCACCACATCAGGAATTTTTGTCTTGTCAAAAGGAGGAAAGAAGGAGTTATGAATGATTTACAGATTTCTTATCTTGAAATAGGATCTATTTAGGTCAGGCTATTTAGATCAAAATAAATTTTGAATTTTGTGGGTTTTACCATTATGTTACCCTAGTAACTTGCATAAACAGTGTTTAGATTTCAGGGGGCTAAGACACTTTGTATACTTGCAAAAAAATAATTATGATGATACAAGGAACAACATCAGTGAAATGTTTACACCTGTGATCACAGAAATAGGTTGTGGAGAAGCTTTTGCAGTAAAATAATAACAGTTGTCACAGTGGCTACTCTGAATGTTCTGGAAATCCAGGCATTTATTCCATTTAAAAGTTCATCAAATGCACCACACAAACAAATCAAATTATAATTACTCCCCAGAAGAAGATAATAAAGCAGAGCCAATATTTTTTTCATTTAAATTTATGCTTTTGATTTAGGATCTGTGGGACTGTTGTCTTGCCCTATAATCTGTGGGGACCTCAGGTCTTATTTCTTCTCTGGAGAGTCATTGTAGCATAAGGGGAGGCTACTCATGAATCTAATGCCTCAGATCCCTAAGGCTTGATGGGATGAATCTGGACCTTGGATTTGGCAGTTGCAATTGTCAGAATTATGTGACAACACTGTGCAGGATTAGGCTCTCAGCTTTATCCTATGTGAAGTCAGTGGAGCTCCATATGGTTATAACAGTTTGCCCACAGGCAAACTATTTAAAACTGGGGCCTGAATGTTATTCTATCTCAAAACAGTGGGGCTCTGTATTGATTCATTAGCTCACAACGTGCTGCCAATTTGAGGATAGGGGTTTTAATTTGAACTTATTTACAAGGTAAATTGCTTCTGGAAGTATTCTTTTGTGGTTTTTGTGTGTGTGTGTGGTTTTTTTTGTTGTTGTTGTTTTTTTGTTGTTGTTTTTGGGTTTTTTTTGTTTTTTTTTTTTATTGTTGGAGGCTTCAAGGTGAATTATGATAAAGAACATAGGAAATCTAACAACAAGACTGGAAAAGGACAGCCAGAGAGTGGAGAAGTCAGTCTCCATATCCATATATAGATATATCTATGATTTTTCCTCATTTGTCTCTTCATCTGTCTTATGCAAGAGGTGGAGCAAAAACACTACTGGAAAAGCTACAAATAATAAAATCACATGGTTCAGTACGAGCTAAATCAGCTGTTTTTCCTTATACCACCTCAGCCACCAACTCTGTTTAATTTGTCTTGATTCAAGGAGTCCAGCATCTCACATTTATGTAGTCTACCAGCATCAGGCATATTCAAATCACTCATTAAAGTAATTTCCATCAAGCTGCTTCTGTGTACTTAGCAGTGTATCATCAATCAAGTGCTGTCAGTCTGAGTCAGCTTCAGCTCCTGTGCTGAATCATGCTACAGACACTAGATGGACTGAAGATGGCCACAAGCATACATTAGGAATGTCAACGAAGAAAGTTGTAGAAGGAAATGCTTCTACCCTGATATAGAAAAGAAGGGGAGCTGAGTGGATTTGATTATCTGGTAACAACCTGTTGTGAGGCTGTCTTGGTTTGGGAAGACAGGTATCTGCCAGATAAAAGCTGGAGTTTGCTTTGGAATGGGGAGTGTAAGCCACGCCCCTTCCCCCTTTTTTTCAATTATAAATTTACAATCAGAGGCTCTTAGGCAAAGATTTTTGGGAATAGGAAATAGCAGTTCTTTACTAGTATGTATTACAAAGCAAACAGACAAAAAAACCAAACAACTACAGCATTAGTAACAAAAGACAACAGTACCAAGAACTTTGAGGGGCTTTGCTTCACAAAACCCAGGGCAGTTCAGTTTCGGTGCCTTTGCAGGGTCCTCTGAGCACCAAGCTGGAACGGTGGAAAGTCCCGGGCTGGTAGCTGAGATGGCAGGGTGTCCAGGCGGCAGAGGCAGAATGTCCCAGCAGGCAGGGGGGTGCAGGGTCACACTGTAGCAAGAGAAGCAGCGCCGAAGAAACCGAAGGCGAGGTAGGGCTGGCCCGGATCCCGCGGGGCTGAGAAGGCGCAGGACTCAGGCCAAACTGGTGGTAGTAGATATCTCAGGACTGAATCTCTTTTGCCACAGCGAAAAAAAAACTCCAGCCAGAGAGTTCTCTCTTCCTGAACGCTGAAAAAAGAACAACCACCAACTCCTAAAACTCTGTCCTTTTTCGTGCCTTATCTCTCTCTCTCTCTGCCCTCCCAAGCTTGTCCTTTGTTTCGGTTAAATATCCTTAAGTATCCAATACTTGGTCTCCTTGGTAACTTATGGGGAAAAAAATTCTTTAGAGAAAAAAGAAGGAACAAACCCAACCCCCAACAGAGGCAGAAGCCTGTTTGGGATTCTGATTAAAGCAGAAACTGTGTGAAATGTAATAAGGTAAAAAAGAAAATGTTCTATTTTCCTTTGTTACCCCCAAGCAACCAGGGATACTACAATTACAGAGCCAAAAGGAACATGAATAGGGGACCATTTCTCTAGCACACCTAGGAGGAAAACTGTGTTGAAACAGATAGGATTTCCCCTTCTTCATTTTCAGCATCATTTTCATTGAATTAAGAAAAAAATTAAATATGAAGATGTAGTTCCACCAGGTTGCTAGAGGGCTCAAGGATGACTGAGAAAACACTGCAATTGTAGAGTTACAGCTTTATATTAACTTATGATTGGTTTCCTATCACAGGACTCCTATTTTTTATTTCAGTGCTATGGTTGCAAGAGAGATTAAGAGCTTTTCACTTCCTCCTGTTATAAATGCAATGGCAAAATCAGGTTAATATTAAAAGCAATTTATTAGAAAAACAATCCCAATCACCAACAACGAGAAAAAACCACGATAAAGGGGGCGGGGGGTGCAGCGCTGGGTGGACCGGGTTCTGTTTCCCGAAGGTACAGAGCTCCCAGATCCACGAAGTGAGAGCTGCAGCTAGGGGTTTTTATAGGGCTTTTCATGTCCTGAGGCAAAACGCGCAGGAGGAATAGTTCAACAAAGAGTCCCAATACGGAGTTGAGTAGATTTCCTGGAGTTGAGTAGATTTCCTGGAAATGTCGAGCTGTGTCAATGGCGAGATGGAAGAAGTCTTTCACATGCGATTGCTTCTCGACAGTTCCTGACTGTATCAGTGGGTGGACTCCAGGTGTGAAGTGTCCTGGCCGGGCGTGATACTGATCAGTATCTCGGCTGGCCAGCTTCTTTGTCCTGCTTGATAGCTTGTGTCCTGCTCTTTGTCTCATCCTGATAAGTGGCGACAGCGCTGGCAGCTGCTTTTCTGGGGAAAAATCTTTAAACCGGCTACTTTGTATATTTTTATATTTACTTCAATAAAACATATGTCTTTGTATTTCTTTCCACGAATTTTTATTCACTGCCATATTTATCACACTCCCCAGGCCATAGATAACCCAATGGACAACATTGAGATTGGATACCCCCATGATGATAAGAACTTTTGGCATTTACATTGTTTGCAAGAGTTTCATATCCTTTCTGGATATAAGAAAAGCAAGTTTCACAAAAAAAGATTTCATGCTTTGGATTTCTTGTATTCCAGAGAAGGACTGTGCTTAACTTCTCTGGATATAGATTACCCAACAGAAAATACATTTTAACTGTCTCCTGATGACAAATGTAGACCAAATATTTTTAAAGCTGTTTTTTTTTTTAGTAATTAATAATTAATATAATACACTAATTTGAAAATAAAATAATGTAAGATGTTAATGTTATTTAGTTATTTCAACAACGATCAACAAGAACTTAAAACGTCCTGGCATTGACATAGAGTATGAAGAATTTGTAGACGGGGACAAAAAGCTATACAAATGCCTTGTTTTGATCATTCCCTCATCTGTCCCAGTTTCAGTTCCACACACTTTATCAGTCACGCCTGGATTGCCTCTTTTACTCAGGTTCTCTTCTGGCTTTGTTATCTTCTAAGCAGATTAGTTTTGCCTATGATGAGCTCTAATCAATATCAAGCACAATGACTCCTCAAAGAATTGTGTATCAGGTAAGGATAAGAAGGATCCAAAACAAAATAAAAAGTGGAAAAGTCAATCCAATTGTTTTTGTGCTTCCTATTATATGTTTCTGGATAAATCATGGTAAAGGAGCAAAGGGTCTCTTTTCATCTAGTTTACACTGTCACAAGAGTGCCTAGGAGAAAATTCAAGAATCTGTCCCCATATTTAGGTATCATATTCATGTATTTGTAGAGATAGTAGAAATCTTTCCCTTGAAAGTCACACATAGGGGCCAGATTAATTAAGTGTTCTGAGGCAACAAGCCAAGGATGGCAAGTTCTGCTGAACTTAGTAAGATGAATTGGATTGGAGCACTGGCAAATCTGCTAACATCATTCTATCATATCTACCTAGTCAAATACAGAACGCTTGAGAACTCTTCTACAAACAAGTCCTGTTCACTGAGCGTGTGCATGATTCTATATGGATTTCCGGATGTTCATGTTAGATTCCTCTGGTTTGGAATTGAGCCGTGTGTGGTGTTTGGCAGTGTTTGACAGACCACAGCCTATAGCAGTCTGAAGGGAGATCTTGCTGTCTTCAATAGCCTCATGATGGGAAGTGGGGGCAGGTACCCATCTCTTCACTCTCATGATTAGTGACAGCAGTCAAGGACACAGAATGAAGCTGAGTCAGGCAAGATTCAGGTTGGCTATCAGGAGAAGGTTTTACACCCAGAGGGTGGCTGAGCACTGAAACAAGCTCCCCAGGGAAGTAGTCACAGCACAAAACCTGTCTAGGTCAAAAAGTGTTTGCACAATGCTCTCAAGCACGTGGTGTGACCCTTGGGGTATCCTGTGCAGGACCAGAGCCTGGACCCCATGATCCTGATGCATCCCTCCTAACTCAGTGTATTCTGTGATTCTATGATTTTATTAACTTAATAGATTATTCGGATTTTTTTATTGGTCCTAATAAACAGCTTTCATTTTATAACCATCACAGTTCTTTTTAAGATGGTTACTTACTTTCATTTTCAAGTATTTTCAAGTATTTTCAGGTATTAAGAAATTATAATTATTATTTAGAGTTTTTTCTTAAGACTTTTCAAATTTGAAGTATTTAGAATTTATATGTTCAATGTTTTTCCAGTCAACAACAAAGCAGCAGTTTTTAATGTCCATAGTTAACAGCTTTGCAGTTATTTCTGATAGCAGTGATTCTGTATACAGAGAGTGGCCAATTAACCAGACACTTGAAATACTTGTTAAGTGAAGATATTTTGCTGTAGCTATTACAGGTTAACATAGACACATGAAATATGTCTACTGATTATGGAGCACCTGAAATACAAAAAAGTGTATGTAATTAACCAGGGGTGGGAGATCCTGTTGGAATTTGGATACAGGAACTGTGCTACACCACTGCCCTTTTCTGTTAAGTGACATAGACCTCTGATTAGGCTATGTGGCGGCAAAAATTGATATAAAACTGAGGTTTAAACATTTTATTTCTCAAAGTAGGTTAATTGGAATCCTATGTATTTGCCTTCAGCTTGTCCCTGTAACTCCCCTTTCAGTGCAGAAGAACTAGACTCCTTTCTGCCCCTGCTTAATCCATTTATGTTGTGAAATTCCACATGAAAACTGTGTCAATGAGGCTTGAGAATTAAAAAAAAATTCTAATGCAAACTTAGAACTTTTATTCCAGCATTGCATTGTTGTAGATCAAGAGCAACTCCACTGAATTCAGTGGTCCTAATTCCCTTTCCACCGAGAAATGTTATGAATTTCTCAGTCAGATCATAATCGTAGCCTTAATCTGAGAGACTGTAACTTTAACTAAAATCTGCCCCTGTGACTGTCTAACGTGCTTGGTATTTCTCTATGCTTTTAATATGACATCCTGACATCCATC
Organism: Sinosuthora webbiana; assembly: GCA_013397395.1. Taxonomy (NCBI): domain Eukaryota; kingdom Metazoa; phylum Chordata; class Aves; order Passeriformes; family Sylviidae; genus Sinosuthora; species Sinosuthora webbiana. The sequence goes on along the minus strand of VXBN01005698.1, from coordinate 234,425 downwards.
TCTCTTCCAATGTACTATCTCTTGTCTAGTATTGCAGTCCTCTCCAGAAAGCTGTTAGTGGAATGAAACTATAAAAATGGGAGAAAACAAAGATACTACACTGTTATATTGTTCTCAACTAACCAATGGTACCTCTCCTGTTATTACCCTGTGGGTTTACTTTTATGGAAGGCTACTTTATATGTTGAAAGACTGCAAAACAGTCTCTCTGGACACTTCTTCGGGCTGGACAACAACAACTCTGTCTGTCTTCATAGGAGAGGCACTCCAGACCCCTGACTCGACCAGACCTGGACCTCCTCTGAACACATTCTAAAGGCTTCGTGTCTTTCTTGTGAAGATAGCCCCAGAGCTGAACACAGTACTCCAAGTGGGGTCTCACCAGAGCAGAGGGACAAAATCACCTCTCTCGTCCTGCTGGCCACTCCTCTTTTGATGCAGTCCAAAATATGGTTGGCTTTCTGGGCTACAAGCACACATGACTGGCTTAGAATTAATTTTTCATGTACCAGTATTCCCAAGTCCTTCTCGGGACTGCTTCCCATCCATCTGACTCACAATCTATGTCAATATTGCTGGTTGTTCTGACCCAGGTGTAGGATTTTTCCCTTGACTTTAGAAAACTTCATGAGGTTCAAATGCACTCAATCCTCAAGACTCTCAAAGCTGGATCTGGATGGCATCCCTTCCTTCTCATGAATCAACTGCACTACTCAGTTTGGTTTTATCCTCAAACTTGCTGAGGGTGCGCTCAATCCTATCTATGTCATTAATGAAGATGCTAAATAGTACTGGTCCCAGAATAGACCCTTGAGGGACATCACTCATTACTGGTTTCTGCTTGATCTTGAAGCATTGCCTGATACATCCTGATGCAGGTGCAACAGTTAGATAGAAAGATAGATAGATGCAGATATATAGATACAGGTAAAGCCCTTTTCTGTTGCTATTCTCACTTTCTGCTGGCATTGTCAGTTAAACTATTCCCTTTATTTCACTTAAGGAAGGTTGAATTAACTTGTAACTGTCTCAAATGTATAGGGAAGATTTGTTACTACTTCAGAGGGATTTAAATACACAGAAGAAATGTCACAGAATTGCAAAGTATGACTGTTATTTGTGCAGTCATCCAGTCCACAGTTTAGAAACACCTGTGAACATTTGAATAGTTTAGTCAGTGATTTCCAATTATATCCATGGATAAGTGAGTCTGCTTTGCCAGAATAACTAGTCATTTCGGCATATTTTTTTTAGTGTTAAGCTAAAATGCATTATTGCTCTATCACTGTTCTCATATTCCTTTGTACAAATCTAGATGAAAACATTTTTTGCTTAATCTTGAGAACTGATATGAAATTATATTCAAGCAAATATTTTTACCCTTCTTGTTTGTGTCCTTTGATAAAGGTGTCAGTCTGTTAGAGAATATTTCTTTGATGAGAACTGTGCATTATCTGTCTACACACAGCAAGATCTTAATGACATCTAATTTTAAAGTGGTTTATTTAAAATTAGAGGTGTGGATTATGTGTTACACTTAAAGTTATGCCCCACTTCTCATCAAACCACAAACCATCCAACCCAAATGCAATGCACATTGTACAAGTAAGCTGAAAGACAGTGTTCTTAACGGAGGAGGGTGATATCTTGTGGCCAAAACACTTGACCTCTTAGGTTGTTGATGATCACTCTGAAGAAAGAACAAATAAAACAAAATCAGGTAATGATGGAACCAGTCTAACAGAAATTAATTTCCAAACTGTTACAGAACAGAAGATGTGTTAAAACCTGATATCGGTATTTATTCAGTTAGCAGTTCACAAAGAAATTCTCTTGATATCTCTATGCTAATATGAGAAGTGAAGTGGTGCTATATTCTTAAACTTTATAAACATTATAAATATTCTCTGTTTCAAAATTTATACAAACTGACCAAATCTACTCAAATATGGATATCTACATTGACATATATATATGTGTGTGTGTGTGCGTGTGTATATATGTATATATATGTATATTTATCCTAGGAATTAACTTGGACATAGCAACAGAGTTGTTACCTATCCCTCCCAATCAAATAAGAAAACTCGTCAGAATGCATAATTTTTTTGTGCAGTACCGACTCAGAACTTTACAAAGATATTTTGTCAAAACAAAATTGTTTTGCTATATATGATTGGAAGAGTACTGGACTACACCCAGAATTTGCCCTGAAGCAATCTGTAATTTCATTCTGCTTTGAAAAACATTTGAACTCTCTCCTACATTGATGATACAGGTCAAAACCCACCTGCTACCACATAAACTATACACTATAAACAAATATCTCTCTTAAACGGCTTCATCATGAAAATAACAACACTGAGGTTTTCACCAAACTGAGGAGGCTTCTTGATTTTACAAAAAGAAAAGACTGATCACTGTCTACAATGGAACTTAAGTCACTGCATCTATGACCCAGGTCAGAATTATTCTTAATAATCATAATTAATTTCTACAGACCAGCTTGTCTACAGCAACAACAGCTGTTCCTTTAACTAACTATCTACATTTTGGCAAGCAACTGAAAACAGAACTGAATAATTTTTGCCTTACATTTCATTTGACACACAGCATGAAAACTAGAAGCAGTCAGTCTTAATGAGCCACTTTTGTGTCATTTTATTCTGTACACAGATCTTTCACTTGGATTTGTGGTCTCCTCTTTTCTCATTGAAGACTTTTCAATCTGTCTATAATAACTTGGGCCAAATACTCCTCCCAAAGTCAAGAGAGATTTCTTCATATCTTCAATGGGAACATTTTTGAATGATTAAAGACAAGTAGAGATTATATGACAAATGTTTTGTTGTTGGTTGTGGGAGGTTTTAGGTTGGAGTGTTTTGTTTTTGGTGTTTTTGTGGTTTTTTTTTTTTTTTTTTTTTTTTTGTTATTTAGGAGATTTTTTAAATAAGAGTAGTTGCTTCATGTTTGGTCAAGAAAATGAGTTCAGTAATTACTAAGTAAATAAAATTCGATTGGAGCTGTTTGGAATTCTTAAAACAGATTTAGATGCATGCAGACAACACATTTCCAAGTTTCCACTATGATCTCATTTGATAGCTCATACAAAGTAATAGAAATTTTTAGGCACATCATGATAAGTGAATATATATGCATTTATATGAAATATAGCATACTGTTTCTATCCTAAGAGGTGGGTCAATGACTAAGGTGGATACAGTCCAGAGGCCTAGCGTGACAAGCTCAGATATAGTAAATTAGGTGAGATGAATACTGAACGCTAAGGACATTATTCACTGGAAAATTATGTCAAATAAATATCACTGAATATGAAATGAACAAGGAAATCGACTGATTTCCAGTATGCCTTCTGTGCAATTCTGTATAAAGATGGCCCTATTGCCTTTTGCTAGCGCAGAGCAGGTTTTCTAAATATAGTTGGGTTATATACTTTCTTCCAGTGTGTGGGTGAAATGAACTGTAGACATCTCAAAATCTCATGTCCAACTCTCATGTAATAATTCTATGCTTTGCTTAAAGTTAACAAACACAAACAAATCCTTTCAAAGTATGTCTCATCTGAACTATTTAAATGATTACGAATTAAATAAAGAGTGACTACCTTTTAGAAGCCCAATTTAGGAAAAATAAGTCCCAAGACAGTTATTTTAAAAGCATAAGAAATGCATTATCAGATATTACTGAGCTGCATTATAACTCTCTGTCCTGAAGAATGGAATTTTTTCTAGCTTACATAAGTTTTCTGGCTATTGCTGAGTGTCCTTTAATTATTATACTGAGTAATCATACTGAGTGTCCTTTACATTATTATCCAGTCTCACTGAAGCTTAATTTCTATTCATTACAGACTATAGATGGAACACTATAGTGATCACTATTCTTCAATACAGGGAGTCCAAAGAGTCAAGTTCTTTCTTGGGCTTTGTGTAGTGGGACTATTCAAGTAACTGGGTAGACAAAAAAATGCCTACTAAAAAAAATAGATATATAGTTAGACCAACTGATTGACCGACTGACCTAAAAAGGACTCAATTGAAGCAACATATAGTTTAAATTTTAAATTTTAAATTTAAAAATTATTATTATTGTTATTATTATTATTAATAATAATTATAATAGTACTTCTGACACGATAACCTGTATGTCTATATTATATTTCCTACCTTTTCTCTCAACCTGGCTATAATTCCTTGTCTGAGTACCTCAGATTTTTATTTCAGCTTTGAACATATTCCCATAGTTATTGTCTAGTTTTCCTACTGTGTCTTTAATACCTGTACATTATTACTGTTGGATTTTCTTTTTTTTCATACATAATGTATTTTTCATGAAACAGCTCTCTGAATTGGTGAGATGAACAGTCAAAACACAAGAAAACAACTGTCTAACAAAAAGTTTTTCTTTATATATATACAGTTCATGAAAAAACAGGAAGGGATGCCTAAGATGCCTAGTCTACTCACCAAATATCCTGGGAATGTTGAGAGTTTGGAGACGGTGCACTGTAGTGGTCATTGGTAGTTTCAGTACCTTCAAGTACAAAATGCGCATTGTTCACACATCCAAATTTTGTCCATTTTTTGTTCAAGTTTTGTCAGTTTTCCAGTTCTTTATTTGTGACTTCATTGTCTCTACCTGCTGTTTTCAAGCTGCTGCCCCTGGATAAGATTTAATTTGTATGTCTAAGGACATTTTTCTCAGATTTCCTTCATAATACAGAGAGTTTCAAATAATATGATGGCTAGTTTTCTTTTTATTTTGTTAGCGAGGTTCAACTGTGAATTATTTATATTAATGGTTGCTCATACCAACTATAAGCTAACCAGCCTACAGTATCCCTGATATATTTCCTCATGTATATAATTGATTTATGGAGCAGACAAAACCCAAACTCTTCTTCTCTTTCTTGTCACACTGGCAAATTCTATACCCTAAACGTATTGCTTCAGATTTGCCTTGCTTACTAAGATATGTTATGAAGTGGTCAATACCAACCTTTCTCCCTGGAAATAAATTTATTTTGTTGATTTCTATAGGTCACAGTTTCAAATTTTTATTTTAAGCTGATTGGAGATTTATATACATTCCATTAAAAGTACAAAAATGTTCTTATCTTCTCCATAAACAATTTTTAACATCTCTCACAGTGAAAGAGATGCTTATCTTTTGCTTCTTAAAACCTTATTAAAGCTCTCACATGCATACGTTGTTGGCATTGATCACATTACCGCAATGTCTAACGCTGACAGATCAGACGATATTTTTGCAGCAATCACAGAAGCATGTGTATGATTGCTAACTATCTTTGTCCTCAGTTTATTTATGAGGAACATGCACAGTTTCCAGTGCTGAAGTCATGTCCTACTCTTAGGCTTTTGATGTGTAAATAATTTTTTCTTCTAACTAAAATAATTTCCATACCTTTATATTCCTGTTACTACAAAGATCTATCAATTCAGCTGCCTTTAGAGACAAAATCTGGTTCGGCTTTTTTTCCTTCCATGAGTCTTAATGTGATGCACAATTTAAATCTCTTGAACATAGCCCTGTGTCCTAGTAGATAATAAGATAATTGCTAGTAATGGACTGCAGATTTTTTACTCAGTTATAACATAGATCTCAGATCATGTATTGTCTGGCTTTATCCAGATTTGTCTTGTCTGCATTAGACCTTTAACTTAGCTTGGGTAGCTGCAACAAAAATTTCTTAATGAGTAGGTGACTATTACCTAGTTTGTCTCACATTTATTAAGTCTTATATACCTGTGTGGCGTGACTCACATTGCTAAAAATGGCGAATATAAAACTACAAAGTTTTCATGCTGTGTAAGAACAAATTATTTCTGAATTGTCAGTGAGATGCAATAATAATAAGGAAGAATAAGATGGATAGCAGCAGACTCCTTGAATATGTTACATCAAGGTGTTAGTTCAGGATAATCCTAGAAGCTCCAGGGCTATCAGCAACTCAACAGCAGTTAGTTAATCATAGGTATGCAAAATCAAAAGCCGTTTCGGGGAAAAAAATAAGGACAAAGAACAAGCGTCTTACATGTACAATGCACCATACGTACTTTGTGGAGTTTCAGGTCAGTGAAAAAAGATCAAGGAGTAAAGCATGGCAGAAAATATAATAATGGACTCAATAAAACTTTGGAGAAAGAAGGAACTATCAACATCAACATGAGACACCCAGTCATTGTCATCATATTCTTCCAAGTGCTGACTTAAAAATGCTGACAACTTTTATAATGTTTATCATGCTTATCTAAAACTAAACATTAAGACCCAAAGGACCCTGAAAACAATACAAATATTAGTTTTTCTTGTATAGTGACTTTCATGTGTTGCATTGTTAGTGAAATTTGTTTTGCATTTAAGACTGAAAGAGCAATAGTACCACTGAATGTCAGTTTGTTAGACACTCACTTTACACAAATTTACAGTTAGATGGCGTCCCATCCACTTCTCAATGCCACCTCAGAAAAAGAAGGGAGACCACAGGAGAACACTGGTGCTAAAGTCTGAACCTTATGTTCCCAACTTGTTTTGAAGTTAGCAATTTTAACACTGAAATATTATTATTTGTCATATCCTACATATGAAAATACATAATATCAAAACAATATTAGCAAAAACTGGAAGTAGAAGTGGATACCTGCTGGATATAAAGTAGAAACCACTAGCAGAAATTGCTACTGTCCAGATGTGTCCCATAGACAAACTAAATCTGATCTCTTGACTTGCACATGTGGTAGGACTAAATTACCACAGCTACTTCTGGAGACCATAATTTCACTTTTATCCTGTGTAGTGGGCTCAGGTGCCCAGATGTCGACAGCAGGAGCTATAGGGGTGGGATCTGTCCTGCAGGTTCCTGCCAACTCAAACTAATGCCCCTCAGCCAAGATGATGGTTTCTTGTGGAAAACATGTTTAAGAAAGGGCAAAAAATGCAACATAGAGGCAGGTGGGAAAAAAAAAAAAAAAGGAGTGAGAGACAGCAGAGGGAACACCAAGTTGAGAGAAGAAAATGTACCAGCCACTGGAGCAGAGATTCCCCTGCAGCCCACTGAGGACCCTGCAGGTGGATATTCTCTGAAGAAGTTCAGCTCATGTGGAGATGGGTGCAGAAAAGAGGTCTGAGCATAAAGGAGTACTGGAGAAGAGACATCACCGATTTATTACAGCCCCACCCCTTCCTGGACCACTAAGTGGGGGGATTGAAGGTATAGGGAGAGAAGGAGTGAAGCTGAGCTTGGGAAAAGTGTCATTTTAATGTTTGTATTTTTGCTTCTCACAATCCAAATCTATTTTACATGGCAATAAATTGAATTTATTTTCTCCAAATTGAGTTTTTTCCCAGACAGCAGCTGATAAGCAATCTCCTTGTCTGTTCATCATCTTATTTTCAAACTCCTCCTACCCTGTTCTGCTGAGACTGTTCTGAGCCTTGCCCTCCTCTTAAGTTAATCTACCAGACCATGATCTGAAGGGAAACAGCATCAGGCATAAAATATATATAAAATATAAAAGGGTGAAAACCAGGTCAGATATTTTTATTGCTAGCAGGAGAGGTACTAAGGTACTGAATCGTGTATGCAGCACCTCCAGTTCTGTATGCAGCTGCACAAAAGGTGACTGAATGGATAACATGATGTTACCTTTAACTTCATGATGAAATGGTTGAGTGTCCATTTAAAAATGGATCAGGCAAGACCAGTCCTCAAAAAGACAGGAGTGACACTGAAACCCAGTGTCCTAGGGTGACTATGATGCCTGTATCACCAATCCTCTGTTCTGTGTATGCTGTGTATTCTGTACCTTTAAAACTGGTTCTGAGAGTGAGCAGGGAAAGAAGAAGTGTGCAGTTTGTTTTGAAAACTATTCACTCCTCTGCACCTTTTTTTCGTCCTTGGTCGGTGTGTGTTCACCGAGCGCACGGACACCAGAGAGAGGTTTTTTTTCCTTTTAGTTAGTTTAGCTAGCTGGGGCAAGAAAAAAGCTTCCTAGACTGTTTTTTTCCCCTTTTTCTTGGGACTGTTTAAATCTACTGTGGACTGAAAAACCCAGAGAAGCACCAGGAGCTGCACTTGTGGCCCACCGGGGCCTGGACCTCGGCATTCTCCAGCACCGAAGGGACTGGGACTGATAAAAACTGAGAGAGAGCCGAGCGAACTCCCAGCAAGGACTCTCAGTTTCACCATCTCTCTTCGGAGCAGTGAGAGGTTTTATTGTTTCGTATTATTAATTTCTTATGCTTGTGGGCAGTTTTTTTTTGTTAAATAAATAGTTTTTTCCACTTTTCTCCGAGGAAGTTGTTTTTTTTCCTGGACCGGCTGGGGGAGGGGCCATTTAGGGTTTGCTCTCCAGAGGAGCCCCATTTGGAGGTTTTCCTTCCAAATTTACCCTAAACCAGGACACCCAGACTGCTAGATGTGTGGATAAGAGACATTAAGTACCCTGTCATATGTTTCCACAGCCAGATATTCTTATGATGGGAAGAAGTGAATAAATTTCTCTTTTTGCTTCGCTTTCCATGAGATGCCCTTATTATTCTGCTCCTCAAATCTTCTCACAATCCTCCCACTTTCTTCTTCTACCTTCTTCTTTCTTCTATTTAGCTCTGAGGGAGCTAAATAAGCAAAATGCATGGTGGGTGTTAGGCTGCTGGCTGGGGTCAACCTGCCACACATGCATACAGCAGATAGACCCCATGTATTGTAAGCCATACATTTACCTGAAGTACAAGGGCATTTTCTACAGCAAGAACATGTAATGTAAATCTTTCCCTACTTCTTGCTAGTCCCTGAGATAGTCCCTAATTAGCTGAACAATTCATCTACAACTCAACTCAATATTTGAATTACTCTGGGCTCCTTTAGGAAAGGTCAGATGAATTATCTTGGATGTCAAGATGTGGTTATAATACTTGTTTTCAGAAATGATTAAATACCTTCCCAGATAAAGAGTACTATTGTAATCCATTGTCTAACACTACTTCTTTATAGTTTATGCTATAATTCATTGTCTAACACTACTTTTTTTATAGTTTATTAAACTTCAGGAATACAAGGCCATCAGATTTAGCCAGAAGCTACGGTCAGTAGCACTCAAATGCTACATAAATTTAAATTGAAGGATTGAAAAACTAGTTTCACTTTCTCAAAGCATGCAAGAATGTAAGTTGGCTGGTAAATCCTCAAGGGTATAACCTTCAAAATGTTATCTTTATTTCTTAATTAACTATCCTTTCCTTGACTTGTGAGTATTTACCCTCACAATCTCTGTGATCAGCAGACACTTGCTGCGAGTCCTTCTGGACATCCGTCTTTTCTCCCATGTCCCATGGAGGATTTAGTAGTGGTACAAAAAATGGGGGTGTAATGTATTTGTTTGGTTTGAACAGATTGAACTCTCCTGTAAATATATGGTTGCTTACATAAAATTAATAAAGGTATCCTGGAATGTAATTAATGAGAAAAACACCCCAACTTTTTTTGGGAATTATGACTTTTTAATGTTTATATTATTAACTTATTAATAGATCCATAAGCATCCTGTAACTAAGCTGACTCAATGTATTTTAGAGACTATGGAGGATGAGAGGGGCAAAAAGGAAAAATTCATTTACAGACATAAAATGTCAAGTGTGTGCAACATGTAGCCAACTGAGACAATGCTGATATTTTATGTATGCAGCTTCTGAGGCTTTGAGATTGTTATTTAGGGAAACAAAACATAGACAGTATAGAAGAAAACATAGTTCCAAATGATGCCGTGAGGAAAGGAAGGTATATCACTGTGCAAAAGTCTAGTCTTAGGAAGCAGGACTTGAGGTCTGTGAGCTGAAGAGACAAACTATGCCGGAATTGGTGAGATGTTGAACTGTCTCTGGCCTGCCCAGTCTAGGAAAGGGAAGATACTCCTCACAAAAATGTCAGAATTTGTCAACAGAGTACTTGTTATACTACAGTTGTATTTTTGTTTGGAGAAAAAAAAAATACAGAAACCTAACATTTGGCTTATATTAAACAATTATATAAATATAGCAATTATACAAAATGACATTTCAATAATGATCACTGTACTAATGTTTTACAGGCAGATGCCAAGACATTCTCAGTTGGAAGAAAGGATGACACCAGCTGAGGGTCACAGAGAGTAGAGTGAAAAGTAAAATCAGGTGCTAAAGACAATCTGACATAATTTAAGTTTACTTTATTAATGCAACAAACTATTGTTCTGCTTTAGAATAGGAAGGCTCTACAGAAAAACTCAGACAGACTGGATCAATGGGCTGAGGACAACTGCATGACGTTCTGTTAGGTCAAATGTCAGGTCCTCCACTTGGATTTCAACAACCCCATGCAACAATCCAGGTTTTGGGAGAGCAGGTTGAGAACTGCTCAGCAGAAAGGATCTTGGGTTTGCAGGTTGGCAGCTGGCTGTACATGAGTCTGCAGTGTGCCCAGGTGGCCAGGACGGTCAATGATACTCTGGCCTGTATGAAGAAGAATGTGGCCAGCAGGATGAGGAAAGTGATTGTCCCTCTGTGCTCAGCACTGGTGAGACCACATCTAGAGAGCACTGTGTTGGGTTTTGGACTCTTCAGTTCAAAAAGAACAGTGAGATGGAATGAGTTCAGAGAAGGCCAATGAAGCTGGTGAAGGAACTGGAGCACAAGCCTTTTGAGGAGTGGCTAAGAGAACTGGGGTTCTTAAGTTTGGAGAAGAGGATCAGACGAAGTTCCGATTAACTACTAGAGAAAAAATATCACCAAAAGAGTGTTTAGGCATTTGAATAAGTTGCCTAGAAAGATGATGGAACCGCTTCTGGAGCTGATCAAGAGGTATCTGGATGGATAGGGGATATGGTTTAGGGGTGATGCTAGGAGTACAGTGGACTGGAAGATCTTGAAAGTGTCTTCCAAGCTGGATGCTTCTCTGATTCTATGAAACCTAAAGAGGAAAAAACAAACAAACAAACAAAACAAAACAAAAAAAATAACCAAAAACAACCAACCAACCAACAAAAAAAAAAAAAAAACCAAAAACCAAAAAACCCCCCCCCCAAAAAAAAAAAAAAAAAAACCCACCCAAA
>VXBN01005698.1:168437-223248 GCA_013397395.1 Sinosuthora webbiana | reverse complement strand
AAAAAAAAAACCCACAAAAAAAAAAACCCAAAAAAATCCCTCAGTTTTAAAATCATTTTCTGGGAAGATATATGGGCATGTATTGCTTTTTGTATAATAACAGTAGTGACCTGCAAACTAGACCAGAATCTAACAAATGTTACATCAATGGAGAACAATTGGAGGGAAATAACTTTTGGATGTTTCAGAGCAAGCAGAAAAGAGCTGATGAAGGAATTCAAGCAACTCCATCATTGCCTCTGTGGATTTGACCTTGGAAACAGTTCTATTGGCCCCATATGACATCATCTTCTTGTTTATCTTCTGTGACAGTTTGGAAATCAAAAATGAACCTTTACCTTGCATCCCTATACTAAGTGCTCTTTTATCCAGCTTATGTCAAAACACTTTATTGTATTCTGCTTTTTTTTAGTTCCTTGTCACATATACTTTTCTTTCCAGTCAGTATTTATTAAATGGAACCTTTTAAAAGATTAGTTCTCAGCATGCAGAGAAAAATCTGAAGGAGAAAACATTTTAAATTGCTCAATTTCTTCAAAATATTAGATTCACAAAAAATATTCTGAACCAATTGAGAACTGGCTGAGCAGCACATCTCAGAGGGTTGTAGTCAGTGGCGTGGGAGCTAAAATGCCTGTCACTAATGGTGTATCCCAAGTTTCAATACTGGGTCCAGTACTGTTTTACTGATCCATCAATGACTTGGATGAAGGGGTAGATGCTGTTACAAACCGGTTTAATCACAGAGGAGTAAAGAGAACTAACTCTGTGAATAGAACAGAAAGAACTTTTAAGGTTCTAAATATTCCCCCAAAAAATACAAATGAGATTACATGTTGATACCAAGTAATTGTTATATTTTTATTTAATAATAAAAGAGGTAAAGAAAGAATAAAAAAGAAAAGTTAGAAAAAGATACTTTAAAAAACATAGGATAGGTCACCACTACACTGTGCTACTTTTGTTGCTGCTGAGACAGGGTAGGGGGAGAGGAGCAGTTTTTGCCTTTTTTTTATGCTGCAGCTCTGCAAAGAAGGACCTGGGGATCCTGGTTGATAACAAGCTGTCCATGAGCACATCTGTGAATCTGTGTAATGTACTGCAATCAGGCAGGCAAGTGTCTATTGATACTAAGACAGATCTGTGAAAGGAATGAGTGGGGCATACACATCTTAGACAACTAAATAATTTCTATGCTCACTTTAGCTGCTCACACTGCAGATATCTACACATGAACAAATTGTCTAGATGATTTTTGTACTCAGTGGGGAAAGAAGTAAGTCTAGGCCATAACTGATCGGTTCTCATCAGTTGTGCAGTGTCCATTTAGCAACAGCTGTCCATTCATAAACTGAAGAGCAAACCTAAATAATTGGGCTGTGCACAACACTGCAATTGCAACTGCACATCTTTCTGCTAAGTAACAAAGAAAAATGTTTGCTTACAGTTTTCTGCAAATAAAATTAACTGATTCAACTTTGTTTAATACTATGGATAATGTCTGCCTTTTGTTCCTCTGTAAGTTAACAGCACTTGGTTGAAATGCAAAAGCTCCTATGGCTTTCAGACAAGCGAACAAACAAACAAAAAACCAACAACACAAGAACAACTGAAGAAGAAAAACAACCAAACCCCCACCCTTAAATTCTATATTTCAATGACTCATCTTGTGTTAGGTAACAGAAAAAATACCACAGCTCAGAATAATGTTCTAAACATTATAAATGCTTTGAAAAACTTACAGAAGTTATTTTCAAAGTCCACAAGAGATGTCAGCTCTTCTTTTTAATACAAAATCTTTGCCTGTCACCTTCTGCTTACTGGTCTTTGGTAAACTTCTATAGTTGACTTGTCAGTTTACAGCCTTTTGCAAGCAAAAAACCAATGTAACTTCTAAAATGCACCCCATGGTTTCACAGTAGGTCTCATGTCATCAGATTGAAGATAAACAATGGTGTATGTTCTTTAAAGCAAGCAAAAGGTCTCAAGGTATAACACATTTGTGCTTCAGTCCTGCAAAGTTACTTTTATATGACTAACACCACTGAGCAAGTAAAGGAATACCTTCCTATGCTGAAGCCTTAAGGTGGTAGTGGAATTCAGCCTCCCTCTTCAAATCCATGTACCAGAAGGTTTTAACAAGTTCAGTGGTGATGTCATTGGTTATGTCAGTGGCTTTAGAAAAAAAAAAAAAAAAAAAAAGAAAACAAACAAACAAACAAACAAACAAACAAAAAAACCTAAGGAAGAGGTTAATAAAAGGAAACCTCCTTTTTTTTCCCTTGCATAATTATTTTGTCATTTCTTTTACTTTTCCTTCCCTCTACTGGTTTTCTTTTCTGTCTTTATAGACTCTGGATCCATGGTCACATTGTTTTGGTTTTTGAAGTTACTGACTAACAGCTGCAGTGCAGGAATTGCTTATGTATATGTTGTAAGCCTGAAACAAACACAATGTAATTCAATTAGCTGTAGCACAATTGAGAGAGTGAAAATGACTTGAAAATACATTATGTTTTTCAAGGACTAAAAATGCTCACATATGAAGAACTGTGAAAACTTATATGATGTGTGATACTTGTTTACCTGTAGTTATTTGACGATGTGCATGTACTTCAGTACTGCCTTATTTTATTTTCCTATTGATTTCACTGATATCTACTTCCTCACAAAAATTACACTGGGACTCTTAGTAGGCTATCATAATCTATTGCTAGTGAGTTTCTCCTCCAAAGTTTTAGGTAATTTCTGTATTTCCTAGCTGGAACTGCATCTTTATGTTGCTTCTCACCTTTTTACTTCCTTTGGTGTTCTTTGAAATTGCTGATGTGTTTGTATTGTTCACCAAAGCAGAATGTACAAGATGTTTCATACCACCCACTTTCATCTATCCATGCCAAACTCAAAATTACTCTTCTTTTTATCCACACTTAGGATATAATTTCAAGTAATTTAGAAGCATTCTTTTCATTATGTCAGAAATCTAATTATTTTCAGGGGTGAAATAAGAAGTTTTTGAATTTTGTAATATTATGACACATAGTACATATCTTATATGTTTCAGAACCTGCGCTATATGTAACTTTTATTTCCTTTTTCTCCTAGGGCAAATGTGCTATTTTTCCTTTCCCTAAATCTGTTAAGCCCTTATGTTGAACAGATGAGTAAAGACATAATTAGATGAGATCTTCCATTCAAACTTGAGTCTTTTGTGAAATTAATACTTCATTCACAAGTCAGCACTTCCCCAGCGGAGCCTGAGTGCTTCTACAGTTCTCCAGTGTAAAGCAGGTTACATCAGATAAATTATTTCAATTTTCATTAAAATGGCTCACAGACCTGATTTATTCAAATATTGCAGCTCATTGGGAGAATGGGGACTTCCATGCCTTTTTGGTGAGACTCTGTAAGTCATTCAAACTGAATCAGAAGAGCATCTCTTGACACACCTAACTTGTCAACATGAAATGGTGAAGCTGACACTGCTAGAGGTGTCATTGCATGAAATTTTGTGACAGACATACAACAAGGAAACAGTTAGATTGTGTTAAAGTCACAAGGTAAACTAAAAAAAGCCTTCCTTCTATCACCATTCAAGAGTGTTCACACTTGAGGAGGAAGTGCCAGCTCCATTGATAAGAGTCCTTAACATGACATCTCTTTAGAGATTACCACAAAGGAGTTTCGGAAAGTTACATAAAGTGGGAGCTGAATGACAAGAAGGCTGAGGCCTGATTGAAAGACACTGAAAGGCATTTTTTAAACTTCTTTCAAATTGGGAGCTGAAGAAAACATAAGACTTGTCTATTATCTTGAGGTAGGAAAAGGTAGCAAGAAAATTGCTGTTCTGTTGAAAGATATTGTGTTAGGGCAAGTAATAGATTGTTTTCTCCTTAGTTGGCTGGCTCCTGTAGCTAAGGAAAAAGAGCCAGGATTTTCCACTCCTGAGGTCCCAAATTTAATCCATATTGGACCAAAAATCTTTTTCAGCATTTTCATTCACCCTCTGAGTTCAAGCTGTTAAAGTGTCACTTTTTTCCCAGCTTGTAAGATGCTGTGTGCTTTGAGGAACTGATATTCTGTTGTGTACCTAGAAAGGCATAATACTGTCAACTGCAATATAAATAATGCTGATGACACTGAATAGGACAAAATGGCTTGGTATTATCAATCACTGTCAAAGAAGCAAACAAAAAGTTTATCTGACAAACATAGCTATTTAATGTGTGTTTTTTTCCTATTTCAGAAACATGAACAGCTTATGTGTTTTAGGGAAGCTTTCCAAAAACCTGTCACTGATTTTTAGCTCCAGATTGCCACTGAAAATAAAAAGGTGGGAGTGTGACTTCCCCTGTGCCACTGAAAATTTCTTCTAGCACACTTCATGTACTTCTTTGTGCTTCATTCTTAATCCAATAAAAAATGTATAACTCACCTTCAGATATTCCCTTTTGTTTGTACCAAATAAAGGTGGGAGAACACTGTAAAGTATTTGCAAGAAGATTAATTCCTCTTCTTAAGTGGGTTCACTTCAAATGTTTTCGTGCCTGCTTTATGCTTCCTGTGAATATTGCAGTGATCAAGCTTTAGTAGTGATAAAATTCATGAAAGATACTTTCAGCCTGAATGCTCAGTTGCCAAAAGCAAAATCTGAATTGCATAACTAATCGGTGGTGTGAATTTCAAATATCTCAGTCAATATTACATTTCAAAAATGTACCTCAGCATGTAATTTAATATTCTAACAAAATGAATTTTAGTTCTCTAGTGAGAGGTAAGACAAAGACAATTCATTGGCTGTAAATATAAATTTAATGGAGATCAAGAAAACACAGTATTGGAAAAGTTAGGATGTAGATATCTGAAGATATTTGGGTATTAAAAGACACAGATCAGGTTTATGGTTTATATTATCAGATTAGACGATTTCTTCTATTATTTTCACTGGGGATTTGGACATCAAATTATTTGATAAATTTGAAAACTTGTAGTGAACATCTACATTCACCATTATGTATTCAAGACGGAATTAATCTCAGAATTATTTATAGTCAATAGGGTGCTGGACATCACCAAAGGGACATTTACCCTGTCTCTTTAAGGCTTCTGAATTAAACGTGATGATTCCTCTTCTTTTTGGATTACCATTGTGTCAAAACTGACCTACACTAGACAGGCAAAAGTTGTATTTTACAAATCTTCTCATATATTTTGGTAGAATTATACGATGATGTAGTTTGAAAAAAACACAAAATCTTATAGTTTTTTTAGTTACAGAATGAAAATGCAAATATAGCTTTTCACAGTGAAAATTCTCAATGTGTTCTTGAGCTAAACCCAAACAATACTTAAAACAAAGGAAACTGTAAAGCATGTTTTCCTATTTATGCGTGAAGTTTGAGATAACATGAATATTGATATCTGTGTATATTCTCATACTGTGTTAGTTTTTCCAGCATGATCAGTATTCAAGATCTATTTGCCTGCTGATTTTCATTTAGCTCCTTATAATTGTGTGTTTGGGTGTTTTGGATTTTGCTAGTTTGTTTGTGCGGATTTTTTTTTTTTAATTGAAAAATAATGAAAATATTCTGAATTGTGACAACTTGGATGACAATACAAGGAACTAAATTTTGGAAACTAAACATCAAGATGACTTTTGATGCTATTTCTGTGTATCTTGCATTGTTTCTTATGAAGAATCATAGAAGAATATCAGATTAAAATTTGATCCTTCTGTGTAACCACCAGCTGGATCCCCCAGACACTGGGGAGAGTTCCAAACAAAATGTCATGAGAGAGAATGCTTAGAGTGAAAACCTGGCTGCATTTAAATCAGTGGTAAAGTCTGTATTGATTTCCAGTGATTGCAAGTGTAAGCGTAAATCATGAACAATGTATTATTAAAATTTTTAATGCATAAAATGACTAAAGGATATAGACAGATTTTCTTTATACATTTCCTTTAGCTATTATATGTCCTTCTATGACCTCAAATTTTATCTCCTGAGAATTTCTAATTATTCAGAGTAGACTTACTGCAGAAATGGCTTACACATCTGTCATATTCACCTAAAAGGAGATTTAAAGTCTATACTGTATTTATTATGCTAATTCACTTTGAAATCTATGGTGAAGGTGCCTCATGCCTTTCAAACTGAGCTTGCATAGTAAATTTAACATAGGTCCTGGTGGCCACAAACATTATCCCTGAAGCAGCTTTAACAGTGCCTTAAGGAAGTGTGTAGTACACACACTGGGAAATACACATGCAGTGAGAAAAAGAGGGAAAAAAATAAGTACTTCTATTTCACAGTCTATGCTTCAGTAGTTCACAGTTTGGGTTTCTTTACTTAATGTCTTCAGTTGCTGTAATCATGCTCTCAGAAGCCCAAGCACTTAGCAATTGTACTGCTAATGTAGTTTTTCCCTAAAATGGCTAGCTTTTATCAGAATTAGATTTTTCCAGACTTAAGTGTTAAAAAGTGTTTTTGATGTTGTCAAACAGGTTATTTTCCTCTGAAAAAGTTCTCTCTGACACCAATCATCATGACACAAAAAAGCCAAATAAGTATTTATTAATAAAAAAGTGTTATTATAGTTTTCTTGTCTTTTTAATCACCACGGATAGTGGTGGGTTTTTTTTGGACCAGAAGGTCTTAAAAATTTAGAGGTTTTCAATATCTCTTTGAATAAAATGTTATAGTCAGCTTGAGAAACAATATGTCTCCCTAGTGTATGCTAGGTGCTATACCAGTAATTTTTTAGCTAAAAATAATATTAAAAAATGATGATCAGATTTCCTATACATTCACTTTCTAAGACTGAAAATAATAGGAATTCAACAATTATCCCTCATCACCAATCATTGCAAACCATATAATTTTAAGGTTAAATTTAAGAGAATTAGAAATGGTTTTAAGTATGAGAATGAACAATTAGGGAAGACAAACATCATAAATTCTGCTCCATAGTGGCAGTTCTGCCTATAGCATAATAGTTTCTTGTCCCAGGTTATATTAAAGGAATTTTAAAAATTAACATTTCTTTCACTTTCCTTTTTCTTTCCTAAATGAGTCATTAAAGAATGGGTTTGAAGTTGTGTTGTCTTAAATGTATTTCAATATTAGCAAAATAGATACTTTGTGTACTTGAGAATTCACAACACTGCTCTGCTGGTCATATTTGTGATCTGCATTGAGTCATTTTCTAGCTTTAATCCAGATGTCTTCTTTAGACTTCTAGGAGATGCACTGAGGTAATGATCACTAATAGAGTTTTTATAGTCTCTGGGCTCCACTGTTTTCACAGCATCTCTTAAGCAGCAGGATCATCAAATATTATGAGACAAATAATGAGTAATTAAGGGAAAAAATGCATCCTTTACAAGTTGTTTATTTATGGCTTTTACAAAACATTTATGTACATTTCACATAGCTATAAAAATATCTACCCTTTAAACATGTCATGAAAACATTTAAATAAAAAATAAACAATATTAAATGGAATATATAGATATCAGAAAATTCAAAGACAAACTGCAAACAAAAAACTGTTCAGAGAACAAACGTGAAAATAGTTCTCCTACAATCTTTACATAGGCTTTGCATCTGATTTAATGAGGTGTAAGATGCTTAGAATACCTGTATATTCAATTCAGTTTTTCTCTCATTCTCTAACTTGCAAGCTGAAACTGACGTGAAAGTTATGCACTTCATCTGGAATTCCTAATAGTTTTTCTTAGCTGTGGTACATGACAATATGTGTTGTGTCTTTTTAACTACCGAGGAAATGATCACACTTAAAATACAGGCAAATTATTTGAATTAATTTACTAGTTTACATTAGGGGAGGAAAGATGAAAATAAGGTGTATTTGGCTTATGATTTCATCTCTCACAAAACAGTAATGAAAGTGTATTTTGGAAAATGTTATTTCACTCACCAAGAGAATTCATCACAATGACATATTCTATGACAAGTATACATTGAGCTACAGTTAAAATTACTGATATCCTTGCATTATAAAAAGTACAATGTGAAGGAAGAAACGTTTCATCTGGGACAGTATAATCATATAGGAAACAGGTTACATATTTTATATATAACTTTTGCCAGCTTGTACTTCCACATAGCTATATACATGTCTAGAGATCTGCATGTATATACGCACGTGTATGTGAGTGTGTTTCGTGGCAAGTGCTGATCAGAAAATTGATTTAATTCCTCATTTAAAAATGAACTTAAGATAACAATTTCATCGTCAAAAGTGCTTTTCCTTAAATTAAAATAATTCCTGCAAAATTGCCATGTTACTTATATGAGGTTGGAGTTGAAAAGATATGTATGCACTGAAAGGAGTCACAGGGACTCTTGGTGATGTACAGAACACATTGCTTTTCTGTATATTGCAATATCAAAAATTTGCATGCTCATAAATGGAAATATCTGTTGACTAAAACAAAAACAAAATGCTTACTCATCAGGACGACAAAGAGACAAGGGATGCTGCCTTGAAAAACCACAATATAAATGTCAGCAAGGATGATGGTCTTCATGGGCTCTCTCAAGGCAAAGAAACCATTTAAGGCTGGGCCTTCTGTAGAGAGGTACTGCTGGTCATATTCCCTCTTGCCATCTCTTGTCTATGAAGCAGCAAGCTGTTAGCCCAACTTCCACCATGTTTTCCTTTTGCTATCTACAAATTTTCTGCTTTAAAAGCAGGAAGAAATGACCTGATTTTCCAAGGGTATTAGTCTTCATGACTTGAATGATCTTCACTGGCATTTCCTAAGGTAGGCCTGTCACAGTTAAACATCAGATTTCATCTTTTCTCTGAGGAACAGGTCTCCTACTTTGAGGAATATGAGTTCTGCTCTATGTTGGGACATAGTAGAGAGCCCCTTTAGGTCTCAGTTATCCCTGAAAAAACATTCCATACACATCACAGTGCAGCGATTTTCAGACATCCATACAGGCAGACATCTGGGAGAAAATCACATTGCCTAAGTTTTTGGAGTTGTTTTGACTAGTTATATAAATGTTCTTCATAAAAGAGTGTCCGTATAGCCTGTGTATTGTATCACACCACAAATAATGAGATGCTTTATCCTTGTCCTCTAAATATGAATTTTGAAGAAACCCATTTTAGGGAGATCTCTGTTGGAAAAGTGAGCCTGTCTCTAAATTAGTTCTCTAAGAACATAGTATTTTTCAAGTAAATGCAAAAGCTTTAGATGATGGCACATTTTCAGTAAGTATCTGAAAAGCATTGAGATATCAAAATTACCTCCAAGTTCAGTATCATCTTGCAGAGAACACAAATTAGAACAGTGTTTCTGCTGGTATTACATTCTTCAGAAGTTTTTAAGAGCTGATCTATTTAATATCAAAACCCCAAATCTACTATATATTTAAGCAAAGAAAAATAAAAATCTATGTGATCCCAAGTTCACTTTTTAAATTTTCTTAGAAGGAAAGTGATTTCTTCAGTACATTCATAATATAGAGCACGTAATCACATACACAGTTATTAAAATATATCATTATTGTAATACTTATTTACAAGTATAATTATATATAGAGCTGTACATAGAATTAAAGGAATTATAATATGGGATTAATTGTATATAATTAATCAAACTATTAAGACTAACAACTGGGAATGTTTAAAATTAGAAATAAACTTAGAGAAAAAAAAAATTACTGTGATAAAACCCCACTTTTTAATATGTTGAAATCAACAATTCTTGAAACCTAAGAAATAATATTTCAGAAAGTAATGCACTTATTTTATTAATTTAATTTAATTTTTTTGCCAAATATAAAAAAAACTATAGTTGTTTTTTTTTTCCTATAGAGAGTTCTTCACATTAATTATAAAATTTGTAGAAAAATAATTGGACCTAAGTGAAACCTAAAAATGTTGCATTGCTGTAAGGAATTAACTTGAAATTTTACTTGTCATCAAAAGTAATTTTAAGCTATCAACTCAAAATGGAGCAATAATGTAAATCAAATAAAAATTAAATAAGTGCTGTGGTTCCATAAACACTATGACTCATGTATATCTCAACCATATATTTTTAACATATTTTGTATAAAATTTATGACAGCAGTAGTTTTTTTACTTCAAACAAAACATACAAAAATATAACCAAAGTGGGTATCTCTAAGTCTCAGCTTAATATATTGCATTTTTATCTATTTATTTTGTTTATAAACCACAGAATTTAAAACTATTTTTTGGTCAGAAGTTCACATTTATTATTGTAAACAGAGGGACAGATATGATTTATATTGTGTAAATTTTGCAGTGATTTTCTGGGTGCAAAAATGAAAAAAAGGGTTAGGTTTTTAGACTTCTTATTACATTAGAATATAAATCCCACTCTGCTAAATTAGTTGGCAGTTCCATTTTTATCCTAAACTAAAACCTAGATAATATATAATCTCTTTCTGGCATACCTTGTCAGCTTCCAACAATTATCTGTTAAGGTCTGCCTAGCTTAAGAATTGTATTCAAATTGTCATCTTTAAAAGACATTTATTGTCTTATGCCTCATTTATTTGTCTAATCCCTTTTAAAATTCATTTTTACTTCTAGTTTTCACAACCTCTTCTGGTGACAAATAAATGAGTGCTGAGGGTTACGGTATTTGTTTTTTGTTTTCCTAAAATAGTAAGAGTTTCTCTAGAATCTCTCACTTTCAAAGGACTTCATAATTCTTCTTCTATCTATGTGCATCTTATTATTTTATCATGCCTTATCTTCACATTCGTTTGTACTCTGCTCCAGGGAAGCACCATTATTTGTCTCTGATCCAGGGAAGCACCATTATCACATCCCAAAATGTCTGCATCAGATACTTGAACACCTCTGGCCCAGCATTATAAGTTATCTTTGGCTACTTATGATTTCAAATGGCAAATAAATAGCATTAAATTTAAGTGAGTGTTGATCTCTTCTTCATAACTACTACATTGATTTTACAGATACATAATTTATTCTGCCTTCTTACAACCTAATCAGTAACTACTGTTAAAGTTGTAACTTTTCAATCAGAAATACATTTTTCCTCATGCAAATTTTTTATAATCAGCAAAGTTTGTTCCTTTACTATTCCTACCATTTAGGATATTCTGAACAATGCAAATAGCAGCACAGACACCTGACACTGGCTGTCACCCTTCATTGATGAAATAACAGCTTATTCTTATAATTTATTTTCTCTCCCTTAACCATTTCTTAGTGCTTGAGAGGATTTTTCCTTTTATTTTGAGACAGTTTAATTTCTTTAAAAGCTTATTATAAAAGATCTCTTGAAAGCTTTTGAAAATCCAAGTGCACTAAATCCACATGAATACACTCATCATGCTCCTTGAGTACTTTAAAATAATTCTAATAAATTTCTGAAAAATAATTTCCTCCTGAAAGATAGCTCTTTTGTTCACTCCTCCTCATGTCCATATTTCTGTTTTATTATGTATTCCTCTACTAATTGTACTGTTATCTATAATTTCTACATATTTGATATATATTAAGGTTAAATGGACTAATCTGAAATTTGTTAGATTATTTTTTTATTATATTATTTTTTTTTTTCTCACATAACAGACATTCAGGTTTTTTATACTGCAGTTCCTTCAGATTTAATGGGCAAATAACTGCTTTCCTAATGTAAATAACACTACAGTGGAGATGGTAATTATGGAAGGGTGAATGGCAGGTCCTGCTTTCACAGAGGAGATGCTCCCATCTTCAGAGTTGCAGAAACGTTTTCCTCATTTCTCAGTTTGTTTGTGGCTGCTGGAGAATTGTCACAATAGAGCTGGCTTTATTCATGAATCCATTAGTCTCATTCATTCAAAGTGAAAGGCATCTGGGATAAATCCAATTGTAACAGACTGAGCCTCAGCTGTCCCCAGCCCTCCTGGATTTACCCTGCCACGTCTATGGGGATGGGAATGAGAAGTAGAATCCTCTACCCTCAAGAAGAAGAAAGACTTTTCAAGTAAATAATCATGAAGGATTTGAAGTAGTGTCAAAGGGAGAAGTATGATTTTGCCACATTTGGAGGAAATCAGAGCATTAGACAATGACCAAACAGCTAAAGCCAAACATCCAGTCAGTGTACATCTACAGGCAGTTTCTGCCAAGTAAATTTCTATCATTTGTCACCAGCTTGCCAAGTCCAGCAAAACTCAGCCTTCCAAGTCAGGGAGTCACATAGGCTATTCTCATGAAGCCCATAGAAGTTGTGAATATTATTCTGCTGTTGGCATTGTACTCCTGAAACATTGGAACAGTTATGACCTGTCTGGATCTCAAGGACTACTACATCCATATTTCCATAGCTAACAACCAAGCAGTCTGATGCAGTCAACACTCTGTAATAGTAGATTTCGACATTTTCTAGTTTCTTTCAATTTCTAATGAGAAGAAAGCTCAATTTCAAACTACTGTTTTACCAACCAAAATTTCTTCTTTCTACATTCATAGCCTATGATAGACTTTAAGCTCTTCTTCTTTTAGAAACAAATTTTTGTGTATCTGAAGAAGGCAGAGGTATAAAAAACAGAAAGAAGATGCAGGTGTTCAAAAATAAATTTAGAGACAGAAACAAAATATTACCAGAACAGTTTCTAACTTCAGAAGACTTATAATACAACTGCTTGATTTCACTGTAATCTCTACAGACCTCAGAGATCTCCACAGACTTTGGTTTCTTCCTCCCAGGTCTCCCTAGAGAATTCGTGGGAGACTTTAAAATAAATGATCTTAAAGGGAACTGTGTAGTACAGTGTTTCATTTTCTTCAATCTCACTGTATCTCAGAGGAAAACTATATTAATCTCTTTTGCCTCTCTGCAGGAATATTTTGGGAATATTTTGCCATTTCTCTACTGTGCTGCTGTATGAATAAAGTGCCATAATATAAGAAGGTAGGAAAGGAAAAGAAAAAAACTAACCAAAAAACAGATGGTAAGGTGAGAGATTCTAGCCACAGTAGAATACTGTACAGACTCACAAAACATTTTTTCAGTTTTTCTCTGGGTTGGTTTTGTTTTTGTGTGTGTGTTTGGTTTGTGTGGGGTTTGTTTGTTTGTTTGTTTTTGTTTTGATTTTTGTTTTGTTTTGTTTTTTGGTGATATTCTGTATTCAAGTGGTTATTTCAAGATAGGTTTAACTTTTACAATGTTATCCTATCAACCTCTTTTTAGGCCTTTACCTAATTGCCCATTTAAAAGGGGTACAGTGGATTTTTTTTAATCTTTCTGCGTCAACTAAAGAGCTGACACTTTAAAATCCTTTTGCTGTGATATAGTGAACGATCAAAGCAGATAAACACTCAGTGAGTGTCCAGTCCTCCAGTAAATCATGAAGAAGAACAGAGTGGGTGAGTGTATTTTCTAAGTAAGACTAAGTAAATGTCTAGAAAAGTCAATATGAGTCATCAGCCCCAGGGCCCTGGTAAAACAGGTAACAGCATCACATAGCTTATTGTGTAGATTGATCAAGCTCTGCCTTCAAAAAAAGTAGATTTTGCCTTTTCCTGTTTCTGTTGCAAAAGCCTGCTGCTGTGATCAGTAAAGCCCTTTAAATTTACATCCTTAATCATGGACTCTTTATAGCCCTATAATTGTTTCAGGGTCTGTAAGTTTTCATTGTAACAGGTCATGGATAAATTATACCAGACCTGGCATTGCCCTGAAGAGTTTTGCATGTACTGTCCCTGTAGTTTTACCACAGATGTTTTCAACACAATCCTCTTTTACTTCTCACTTATCTCATTCATTGGACCTTCCGCAATTACAGCACCCCCTCTTTCTTCCCTAGGTTCTTATATTTCTTAGGTTCTTTGATGTCAGGTGTGAGATCACAGCAGGTGTTGTTTTGTTTTTTTTTTCAGAATGTCTGAGTAGACCACACCTATGCATTCTGGCACTTTCAAACTTTGGAAAACATTGATCTAATTTTTACTTTCAAAGTAATTTAAAATGTATAAAAACTTTAGACAGTGTGGACTTCTGACTAAGAGCCAATGAAATCCCATTGCCCAGGATTTTTGACTTCATTTGCGACTGGGTTTTTTAACGGGAAGGAGAGTCATTTAAATGGTGATGATTACAATGGCCTAGATAGCTGCATTTTTCTGAGGCTGTAGTATGGAGAAAAACAAGGTATTCCTCAAGATTTCAATGCTGCCTAAATATTATATGACAGTGATGGTGCTGCAAAAATATGCAGAAAATACCTCAAGATTTTCTATTTGCCTTTACTATCTTTCATTATATCATATGATTCCACTATTTTTTCAGAAATTAATATGTCCAGTCAGTTACAAAAAAATTCCTTAATTATAGTAGTTCATGTAATTACTGGAGCCTTTTTTACACATAAAGAGACAGAACAACTTATTCCACTTTCCTCCTTTCTTTACAAATGATGGTCTCAAAGAAATATTTATTAACATTTCATGTTTGGCCCCTGTAGAATTCCTTTCTCTTTTGTCTTAGATAAAAATAATGATATAAAATGATGCATGACCAGGAATATGATGTTGTCAATAAGAAGCATTAATTAACAAATTAATTAAACAAAATTTGTTTCTTTCCCTCATGAGAAAAAGAAAAGCTTTTTCCATCTTGCTGGAAAGCATATTAAATAAGGAGAAAAATGCATATATAAGTCCCCTAAATGCTGCAGCCTTAATAAACTTCCTCTAGGGTTTCTTTCTCCAGGGTAGACACAAATTGTTCTCTGAAACTGGCTCACCCATCCTTAATCCACAGTTTGCCAACATAATTTTCTTCTGCTTTTAGCGATGTCTTAGGAACTGAAGCAATAATATGGCCCCTCATGGCCCTCACTTGCATCTAAATGAAAACCTCTTTGATACAAAGGAATAATTTATGTTTAGCTTCATTTCCTCAGGCCAGATGTATAGACAAGTATATTAGATGTTCTGCCCTCTATGCTGGAAGTATTTTTCCATTTTAATTAAACACTGGAAATGTTTAATTCTTTCCTGTTTTGCACTGGATGTCTCTGGGAGGTTAAATGTATGTAGGTGTTCTAAGGGGAAAAGAGCATGTAAACAAAAAAAATAACCCAATCAAAAATGCAACTCATTTTCTCGTATACTTTGTTGTTCTTGTTTGCAAAAAGCATTTCTTTTGCAGAAAGAGTAGTGGTGTGAAGAAATCTTATAAAATCACTTTCTTAAAGTATTATTTAAGTGCCAGTATTCTCTGAACCTTTTTTTCTCACAGTAGTAATCAAAAAATTAGAGCTCACTTAAAAACCAACAGAAAACTTCTCCCATAGTCTGCCTTCAAAATGCATTTCATCTTGTCTGTCTTTTATTTCTTCTTCTCTTAGCTCGTCAATAATTTTTGAAGGAATCATGTCTTCAATAAAATTAGTGAATGGCACTGCTGGCAGGAGCTTTAGTCTTTGGAAAAAAGCCTCTAGGATAGAGCAATTAACAGACATTACAAGATATTTAAGGTAATGGGACAAAATGTCCTCTAGAGATGCCTGTTTATTGCTGACTATCAAGAATCCCTACACAGCCAACTTAGCCTCCTCACCATCTTGTTCTCAGCCAAAGTTGGATGACATGAATTTCAATTTTAAAGTTATTTCTCGATCATTTTTTGTCCTAAAATAAGAAATACACTTCTGATTTTTAATTGGGTATTATTTTTCTGGTGTTTTTTTTTTTTTAAATGAATAATCAATAAAAAATATTTTTTGACCTGAGGAAGAAAATATTTGATCTTACAGTTGAAAGAATACGACAAAATATTAAGGAGAAATAAAAAGGAAATGGAAAAAAAAAAAAAAAAAGAAAAAAAAAAGAAAAAACCCAATACAAAAGTGAAGAGAGAAGCATGAAAGAAGCAGTTGTTCATCAAACGCCACAGAACTTTGTCACTTTCTCTTTGTAATATCCAAATAATAATTAAAAATTACAATGGAGAAGAATGTGGCTGTTTGATGATAGTGGAACTGTCAGTGTCAGAGCTGATCATGCTGTCAATTGTTTTAGAACTGTCGCTTAATATATTGCTACAGAGTTGCACAAATTAATCCTAAGCTTTATGCCGTTGTGTTTCCCTGTTTACTTCTGAATTTTTCTTAATTCCCTCTGACTGTTACAACCATAAACAATGCCATAATATTGCAAATGATATAGGTCTGAAGCCGATAAAGTAGCAAAAGGTCAATTAAAAGAATGAATTGAAAACTGTTAATGT
Organism: Sinosuthora webbiana; assembly: GCA_013397395.1. Lineage (NCBI taxonomy): Eukaryota > Metazoa > Chordata > Aves > Passeriformes > Sylviidae > Sinosuthora > Sinosuthora webbiana. The sequence continues at coordinate 206,984 of VXBN01005698.1, read as the reverse complement.
GAAAATAAAAATAACTTAGTACATACTTTTTTTTATACCTTAAAGGCAGAAAGGACACCTACTTTTCTCACTTTATGAATAGGCTTATCAAGGTAATACCAAATAATTTATTCCTACCTGTAAGATACTGAGCCTTTTTAGATACTGTATGAGGTAATAGGATAATGAACATATGAAGAAACACAAAGCCAGAATTAATTAAAAAATATGTTATGATATGCAAAATGGTTGAGCAAAATACTCAAGTCTTCTTGAAAATTTCTGTGTGAATCCAGTTTTTTTGTGGTTTTTTTTTTTTTCTTTTTTCAGTCCAAAGTATTTCCTCCAGCATTTCTATGAGTGCATACTATGTCATGATATATACCATGTTATTTTTTTATATGATAGTAGTAAATAAACCATCTACGACAAGAATTTAATTTTTCACTTCCAAATGTAGAGAATTTTGTGTCTATAATAACCACTTGACTCAGAGAAGTAGGACCATAGAAGTAAAACAGTATCCACTTATGTAATCCTGATGGTTGTCAGGTGATAAGCCAAGATGAAAAGTTCAGCCTCTGACAGCTTTCCTATGTTTCATATCCTTGCCAGCTATGTAAGAAGCATGCCAGAGCTGTATTCACTGTAATCAAATTTCTCTAGAACAGCAAGTTGTTAGGGCTATTAAATGTCTCAACTGGAAACCTCCCATATGGCTAAATTGAAAAGTGGCAGCTAAACAGGCTGAATGAACTTATGCTCATTTAAGTAGCATGTCCCAAATGCTTCCATCATCAAATATGAGGTTTTCAAGATCATACTGAGATTTATTTTGAGCAACCACCAGATTTCTCTTAAGATTTCTGCCATTAATAGGTTTCTCCTTAATGCTGAATGCTGGAAAAATGTCACTGCACCAGCAGTCAAGATGCTCAGGTTCACGTGATCTCCAGTTGGATCACACATCCAGTTATTCTCTGAAGTCCAAAAGTGGGCTTCCTTTTTACAAACATCATTTCTCTGCCAAATACTGTGGTACTAAATCTGCCCTTATCTGATACAACCTAAAGGGAAGCACAGATACACTAATCATCCATTCCTTACAAATTAAATGTCAGCAGTATTTTATTTGCTTCAGTAATATCTCATCATCTAATGAAAAATAAAATAAAATAAAAAAAATTCTCTGGCTTTTTTAATTTTGAACTCACCATTGGCAAGCACTTTTAACATCACCTCTAACCTAAAAGAAAGACTTTCATACAAGAAATTATGTACTTTTGTGGATTTATATATATCCTTATAAAGAATATCACTGGTTGTAGATGCATTTTTGTTGTTGTTTTAGGATTTTTAAAAATAAAATCAGATAATATGAAAATGAGTGCTTATAAAACTAAAAAAAAATCTATAAATTTTACTAATCTGTCTAATTACAAATATTGCTCATGATAAGCAGATGGTGAGGCATAGCTCTTCCATTTACATTAATTCAGCGTGATAGTTCAGAACATGTATTTTTTCTGTAGCATGAAAAGAAACACAAAACCCCAAGTGCTTGGGATGTTTTGTGAAGAATAAATTGGTGAAAAAATACTTGAGATGGCACATATGACTGTTGCTGGCACATAATGTCCTAAGAAAACTGATTAAGGATTAAGTTAGAGATCTTTTAGAAAATTAAAACTATCTTTTTACAGTTGATGTATTCACCAAACAAAATTTTGCACATCCACTTAAAGGGAAGTTATTTGGGTTTTCTTTAGGGGGTGGGACAGAGGGTTGCTATTATTATTACTAGAGGCATCCTGTGTGACAACAGTTCTGAACAGATTCCAGATAAATTTAAGTTTGTATTCACACCACCATGGTCTCATTAAAGAGAAGAATTAGCACTGCTCTTCTCTGAGACCCTGAGATGATTTTTTGTCTTCTGTCCTCTTTGCCTTTTCTTGTCTAAGGGGACATGAGGTTAAAACTGTATCTCATGCATAGCCTAGCTTACATCAAGTTTTCTAATGTTGATGTAATCCCCTCTTCGGGAGCTGTGATGTTTCTTTCTAATAACTGTGTGGTTTGGGTTTTAAAGCTTTTTTCATGCTAGATAATGGTGCATTAAAATCACTAGCTCTTTTTTGCTGTTAATGATCATATTCCTTTTACTGATGATCTTTGCTTTTAAATTTGACCTTTTTTTGCTGTCTGCTAAAATTTAGAGAATTGTGACAAATTTACAATAGCAATTTAGACATCAACACTAAAATCTGGAGAGTTGGTTTTAACCTGAACAAAGCTTTTAATTTTTTTTTTTCAGTAGTCTTTTATCTCCTTCTACTTGAATATGTTTGTGTGATAGTGGGCTGCAGACTTGTCTGTGTGCCCCTAATATTTTTAATACTTTTGTGTAATCTAACTAATATAATTTTGGATTTTTTTTAAAAGAAAAACCACATTAAAGTCCCCTCTAATTAAGGGTTAGACTTAAACTCTGTACCTTCTCAAAGTCTCATATATATCAACAGGATTTTAAAAATTCAACGTGTCATAAATATAAATAATGAAGATTGGCCTTTTTGAAGTACATAGCAAATCTCTCACTGACTTCACTGAAGCCAAGATTTCATTTCCAGATCAGCTTGCAGAAGTTTGTGAATAAAAAAGAGTCTAAGTTGACAACTAATATTACTCAGAATGAATAATTCAACCAAGTCTGTTTAAGAGAATTTTCCAGGAAAGATTTACACCATTCATTTTAAAAGAAAGAAAGAGAAAATTGTAATAAATGAGGTGGTGACGTTTCTGAGCTATAGCTGTATAAAAATATTTCCCCTGGAGAGAGGTGTTACTTTTATTGTGTAATAATAGTCTTCAGTCTCAGGCTTCAGGCATTTTATCCGTATCTCAGTAAATGGTCTACCTTTAGGACAATATTTTATCATGATTTCCCTTAAAACTAGTTACTCTTTATATGACAGAGCATTTATAGTTTTGATGGTTTGGCTCATTGGACATAGACATGCTAGTGAACAGCCAGTAGTGACAGAGACAGCTTCTTCCATCAAACTGCTAAAACAAAAGGCTATTTTAAATGTAAGAAATCAAGTGTTTGCCATGAATTCTAAATCAGCTCAGCATGGTAAATCAGTGCAGCATGCTGTTCCCTGAATCCCTAGAATATCCCATATTTCTAATTCCAATCTGAAGGACAATGGAAAAAAAAGGCAATAAAGACATTTCTTCAGTTTTATTCTTTTGATTCCTCAAAGAGAGAAAATGGGTAGGAAATAAAAGTGCTAAGCAAATAAAACCAAAGAAACAAATTATGATTTTCATTCCTCTACAGAAAAACTTACCACTCCTAACAAGTCTTTTCAGAAGCCAGAGATCAGCCACTATAAAACAACCCCAAATAAATATAAAGTGTTTTGCAGAGCTAATATTAAAGATATATATTTTTATGGATAGGGAACATGATGTTATAGTGAACTGAAATGTATTCTACTTATATGCCTGCCTGTGCCCATTTAGTATGTAGAGAAAAATATCAGCAATAATCATATAACTGTGCCCTTGCACTGCTACTTCTCTGATATTATAAAGAGTAAACAGTTTTAGAATTTTAGAATTTTAGTGAATCAAACATGTTAACATGTTCACTAAATCCTGGTGAGTTTTTTTCATCAATTTCTTGACTACAGATATCTGGTTGTGACAGACAGTATGCTGATTATTCCTTTGTGAATAATGGTTAAAATTAATAAAAGATTAATAAAATAATTAATTATTTTCTTCCGGGTTTACTCAGTTTTACCTCTTCTTTTCTTACTACTAAAATGTTTGTAACGAAAAAAGTAGAAAAAACAGTGACCCGATAGGGACCACCTTTGTTAAGGGATTCATTTAATTAAACTAAATTAATCTGAAGGAACTAATAAGACTTCCATCAGAGAAATTTATTCATTACAACTTCTTGAAAGTCAGTCTGAATACTGTATGTCACAAATGAAAGCATAAGAAAATGCTTATCTCTCTTAATATGTGTAGAAGAATCAGAGTTTCTGCACGGAGAATATTCTCCAGGTAGATTCAAGCAGAAGGGCTCCTCTAAGATAGCTTTAGACTTCTACTGTGCATCTGTCAACATCTGAACTAATAATCTTGCAGGTGCTTTGGGAGTCAGTGAAAAGAAACAGGGTCCTTTAGAACACTTTTTAGCGTAATTTGCCTGACTGAGAAATAGATGGAGGTTTCAGAGTGGTATCTACATCACATATCCAGAGATAAGAATGATCAGCTCAAGCTTCAAGATGACGAGGGCATTGTGTGAAAACAGTATCACTAGCAACTGCAGAGCAGTGGTCTCCCAAGTTTTTGATTGCACACCCCTAAGAGTAAAAAGAAAATTGATCCTATGTTCTCAGTATAGCTATATTTACTTATTTATAAATTATACACGTCTTAGGTTTACCCAGTAAGGTTTTTGCAGCAGGAGGGTGAGCCTCAGAAGTGGCCCTTTTGAGGTGAAACATGCATCCGTCTTCTTGTATGACAGAGCTGGTTCTAGAAGGTTCCAAAATGGACCCATCACCAATATATTATGTTCATTATAAAACATTTGGGAAATTATATGTTAAAATCAGTTACAATAAAGATGTAAATGAAATAAATATTGGTTTTAAAATTTTAATTCACTTGACTTTTTAATGGTACAAACCCTCCTTTGTTCCCAATGGACTGTCTTGCACACACCCCAGGCAGTGCACATATCCCACTTTGCAGGCAACTGCCTCAGAGATTAGTCTCAAGCTTTACAACCTGATGAAGTCTTCTGTTTAGATTGTGCTAGTAACAGAATACTATGGGAATCTAGTAGAATAGCAATAGTCAGGTGTATTTCCACTCGGTTTCAGGTACCAATTTAATAGAATCATTCATTGTGTGAATTTGGCCCCTTCAAAATCTCTCAGATACTCACAATGAAACCAAATCCTTGTAAATTTTTTTTGAGTATGCACCTCATTTAATCCTTTTTGAAGACTGAAAAGCTTTCTTATTTAATTATGAGAAGAAAAAAAAGACTTATCAAAATTCACATGGTATTTTCAGTACTTTTTAATAACCTTATATATGGAGTGGGATTTCTCTTTCTATATGTTTAAAAATAGTCTAGTGGTATGTTTATTTAATCATTATGCTGATATTAATTTCCTTTTCCACCAAAAAAATTATAATGAATGAAGTAAAGATACTTCTCTTTTAAGAAACTTGGAATATGTTAATTCAATAATTGGATAAAACAGCAACAGAAAAACAGTGGACTTGCTTAACTGGGATAAGAATATTCTTTCAGCTTCAGAATCTAAAGCATAAAAGGGCCCAAAATGGAAAAGAGTAGGAACATTTGAGAAATCTTGAGAGCACTCTTCCCACAGTTAGTCATAAGAAAGGTGGACCATACTAATGCGATTGAGACCAAGGAAGAAAAGGCTTACGTGTTGAGAACAATTCATGGTCTCTGCAGAGGTGGTCGTCTTCTCTTGGCTTTGTAGGAAGCCATGGGGATGGAATCAGTCAGCTGCAGGTGACCTTAATCCCCTATAAATTCTGAATGGTGTGTTCTAAAGAGAAGCAATGGAAGATCTTTCTTTATCTCACTAAAAGCAACATAACTCATTTTCAAACTTGAAATGCCTATGTCACATAAAGTCTTGTTTCTGTACTGCTTATTGTTATGAATTATTAATATTATTTGCCACATATTATAAAAGCCAAAATCACACAATTGGACCTTGGAAAGATGAACATTGTACTAGCAGAAGGACCTACAGTACATAAGGTACATTTGAATTAAGGAATAGACAAGCTCATCTTTACATAGAAATCTTTAACTCTTGATGTTTTACTTGTTTTGTTGAAGTAGATAAGCTCAAGGAACAAACTGTATAAAATAACCTGCCAGTTTGCTTTTTTTAATAATGTACACATGAAGATTCTTTTGATGAAAATAATTAAAATTATAAGTTAAAAAAAAAGCTTAAAACTCACTTTAAAGAAAAATACAGTTTTTTCCTCCCAGGCACAAACCCCTACATCTACTGTCCGACTGTCCAGAATCAGTGTGTGCTATCTTTTGCTTATTGACAGATTTCAAGCTCAGAAGTACTTCCGTTTTCTTTTTGGTTTTGTTTTTATTTTGTTGTTGTTGTAGGCTTTGTTTTGGTTTATTTGTTTGTGGGTTTTTCTTTTAACTTAAAACATTGATACACATATTTCTGTGTTGTAGTGATTTTCTAAGCTTACAATTTTTCTTAAATACATAATCATTTATATCAATTGTTGGGGAAGTAAGAAAATTGCCCTGCTGAGCTACGACATCTATCATAATGTTTGCCATTTTTGTGGTGCTCTCCTATGTACTTATTCTTCCATTTCAAGGGATCACAGACATGGCAGTTACTCCCTATAGTCACTTTAGTATTTAGTGGCATTCAAAAGAATATTTGCCATTGACATATCCTATGTTATGTAGTATGAACAGAATATTAAATAAGGCTAATTTTTATTGAAATATTTTAGCATAGCCTAAGGAAAAAATAGTGGATCTAGTTCCATTTATGAACTACACAACCAAAAAATGGCTGCTTGTATCACTGTATATTTCTTTTTCCACTGGAAAAAAGGAAGTTCAGACTAGATCAGGAGTGTATTTTTATGGTATTATTGCAACAGATACGTAGTTAGTTAATTGAGGCTTTCAGCACACATCTTTTTCAGCACTTATGGTGACAAAACACTAGTGAATGCAATATTGGTACAGAAAAATGACTGTCCAATGTCCATTTGCATATCAAATGTAATCAGGATCTCAGCCCTGCTTATAGTAATTCCATTTCCAGCAAAACTGTGGAAGGTAGAACAAAAGAGCAATGAGACATTTTTGCCAAGCAGTTTTGTTAGTTTGCCTTTCCACTTCCGTTGAATTGGTTTTTTTGTTGTCTTTTTGTTTTTTTCTTGTCAGCTTTTGACATAACATGAAATTTTCTGAAGTGCCTGAGGGCCATATTAAAAAAAGGACTGAGTAATCTGAAGTGGGACTTACTCTGCTGATACCTGTAAGGAGGAGTGTGGTACAGAAAAGCCCTTTACAATCTCTGTAGGCATGTTGTTATTCAAACGCAAAGTTTTCTGGACTCTAGAAATGCATACCCGTAGGTTTCTAAATCCTCACACATTTGAATTCAGCATTTGAGTTTTCTTGGGATTCAGAAACTGGATATTCCTCTGCCTAAATCCCTCTGGAGCTGTCTTTTGGAGACAATCTCAGCATATGCATAATACAGAAGACACAGAACTGACATCTTTCAAACTGTCTTTTTATTTAACACTTTCCTTTGAAGCGCTAGTGGAAGAGAAAGAAACTCTTAGTTTTTATATACTGATCAGAAAATTCAACAGGCTGCTTTGTTCCCCATTGTCCCTGATAGACATTGTATTTCCATTTCTCAACTTAGTGAAGCAAACTTGCAGCACTAGACAGCACAGCAGGTGGGAAGATCACCTTATCCTTTTCTTAGTAGAAGCCGTGCCAAAATTCAGGCTTTGATTCATTTGGCCGGAAAGAAGGAACAAAAGAATCTGCAGACTAACAGTTACTGTGAGTGTGAATCCTTGTTTTCAAGGACTTGTTTAGCATTTTGGATTAGACTTTCCTGGACTCACAGTTGATTTCTCTGGAGAAACAAGCTTATTTTTGTTCTCTCTTTAGAGCACTTGAGAAAATTCTCACTTGAGAATTTATGGGTGTTTGCTTCTACACTGTAAACTATGGCATATATATTTCTTTTACCTTACCCCTTATAAAATAAGATACTTTTGTATTAAATGTAATTTTTAATAATAATAGTAGTAATAATAAACATAGCAGTAGTGTCAATTATTTATAATGTGTATAATTAATGTATAGCAAAATATCAGATCTCTTTTTGTCTCTTAATGACCATGAGGATCATTTGTTTTAGGATCTCTTTCATCTCTCCTTTTGTATTGTCTTGCTAATGGCACAAAAACATCACAGAATGAAACCCAGAGGGCTCCATGCTGCAAATGCAGCAGCAGGAGCTCCGAACCATTCCTTTTCAGAGAAGATGAGCAACAGCTAAATTTCTCCTCTTGATCAAAGAACTGGCAATGTCTGCTGCCCAAATGTGTTGGCTCCAGGAGGAAAGGAAGAGCAAACTGATAAACTGTGTGTTTGTGGTGGGATGAGGGGAAGAGAACAGGGAAGGGGACAGTACGGGAACTCACTGTTCTAGCAGTGTATAAACTGCTGTGCTAGCAGTAAACTTTTGGGCAATTCACCTGAGTGGTGGTGACAGGATCCTGTTGTGTCCCAACAGAACTGCTCCTATAGCTGGGTCACTGCTGAGGCTTTTGCGCCATTGAAGAGATCATTCACACATATATGGTTTTTTTTCACCCCAGTAATAAATATGCAGAGTCATGGTAGTTGGAGAATGTTCCCTCATATGAAGCTCTGTTTGACAGCTAAAAGCAGTAGCTCAGCGGTATGTATCATTCCTGAAGAAAAGGATGGGACCTCCTTTATCAAAACTTGTATGAAGCCTGTCCTTTACCATTTTTCCCCTTTTTTCATTCTTCCTTTTTTTTTTTTAATTCAAAATTTTAGTTACTTCCTAATAAATAATAACTAAAAAGTTTTCCAAAGCAGAGAGTGATGCATAGTGAAGAACTTTTTCTAGTACAGAAGCTCTATTTTCAGAGAAAACCTCTTTAATACTGTGTTTAAGTGAGTGATATCTGTTACTGACAGTGAAACACAGCAAGAACTTTCTAACCTGAGTGTAATCACTGTAAAAAAAAATTAAAAAAAAAACTATTTTGAGTTAAAAGACATCCTGTGTTTGTACTTTTTCACAGCAAATTTTAGCATGTTCCCCCCAGGATTCACGTGAGCAAGAACAATATAAGATTAACGTTGAGATTTGAATTCTCAATGGCTTCAATACAGAAGGGAAAAAAAAATTGAGCAGGAAAATCATTCTAGCAAAAGAAAAAAAAAATGTAGTCAGGGAGTTCAAGAATGAAATTTGCAGCATGATTTCTCATACAGTTCACTCCTGTGTCACTCCCTCCCCTGAGTGTCAAGCAATGTCATAAAAGGTGTTGCTATAACAACACTAATTAATTATAGAGGGATTTCATGTGTGGCAGTGAAAAGCCAAGCCACAGTAGTCCTGTTTTATGTCATAACCGGTGGTGTAAGACAAGAGGTATATGATATTGAGATCAAACATAGTGCAGTAATTACCAAGAAAGGCCAACTTGTGTGAAGGCACTGCATATGTTTCTAATCTTATGTTTTGGATACATGAATGACCCTCAAAAATGCTGTCACTTTTCTCTGCATATTAGAAGGTAAATTGAAAGAGGATGTGAAATTCGTGCAAAACAGTAAAGATGTTGAATAGCTACCTTGCTTAAAAAAATCATGGTTGTCTTACACCCTGACTTGTGCTGAATCTAAACAAGAGTTTTAGGGGAATCAGGAATCTGAGATGACTATGACGTATACCTATACTGTGGAAGCTATCTGCTCTCTATAAAAAGAGAGTTCTTTTGAAAGACATAATGTGAAACATTATAGATCAGTAAAAACTATCTGAAAAAACATTGACAGGGGCTTTGATAAGATTTAGTTTGCTGAGATATTACTGTAACAATGAAGAGGAACAATACTTCAGCTAAACTTGATGCTCTTTTCCATGATTGTTAGAAATGATGGGTTTATTTTCCTTTTTTCCTTTTTTTTTTTTTTTCCCTCAAAAACTTCTGATAGGAGAATGCAATTTAGAGAAGTATTGGTCATTACAAGGAATATGTTTAATGAAGAAATGGTAAATTTTGAAGTTACTAAAAAGACTGCATTTTTAGTAGAGATGATTGACATCAATGTGCCCACTTTAAAATTCCAGAAATGTCCCAAAAATGCTTATATGTATGTGGGCTGAGCACTGAGAAATGGAGAAAATGATTATACAAGACCAGCTATGCCAAGTAAAAAATAATATAATTGATAGAGTGCAAATATCTTCCTCTTCGGAATACTTTGCTTACATTATGCATTGGAATATTTTTTATTTCTTCTTTGGTTTGAATGTCTAGGTGGATCTTCTCTAACACAGGATCATATATGCACTTATTCAAAGTAAAAAAATATATATTCCTCTTCTCAGCCTTTTCTCATAATAGCCTGAGTTGCTCTGGAACATAAACAAGAAAGAAACCCCTCCACATTCTTGTCTGTTGGTTGCAATCCCATTAGACAGGACGTTTCTAGATGGAGCCTTTGCAACATTACAGTCTAAGCTTTATTTTAAAGTAGTGTAAAAGGAAGAAGCTGATTAAAACTGATTAAGGGAAAATGAGGCAGAAGTCTGTGGAAAAGCCTCCTCAGATTTAGTACTTTTTTGGTTCTGTGTTAGGTATTATCATGGGGTTAAGTCATTTTCACAAGTGATTAATACCTCATCATTTTGATCAAAGCTAGCTTTGACTCATTCAGTGAGTTATTACCATGGAAAGCTAAAAAAAATTTTAAAAAATANTTAATACCTCATCATTTTGATCAAAGCTAGCTTTGACTCATTCAGTGAGTTATTACCATGGAAAGCTAAAAAAAATTTAAAAAAATAATAAATATATATACATATACATACATACATACATACATATATATATAGGAAGACATTGGATAAATGGAAATAACACCTCTGATGATCACTTGGGAAATCTAGAGTAGATGTCCAATAAACTACAAGACCTGTAGTTTATCAAGACCTGTTGATTATCATTAACATTTCCTGTAATGGACTGTGTTTTTCATTGAAACAGCTTTTGCAAAGTCATACAGATCAGGGTTATTCTGACCCTAAGTCTGAACAAGCTTTTATATGTTAACTGACAAGAGTAAATCCTGCCCACACCAGTCCAATCATAAGTTTATGTGAATGATTATAATAGCTATAGTGCTGCTTCAGGGTGTCCACAACCATTATACAGACAGGAATAACTGGATTTTATATCTAGAAGTTTTGCTCTTATTGTCATTAATGGCAAGGTGCTTCATCTCAGCAGGGGGTAAATTTCACTTATTTTTAGAGAGTTTATCCAGGCGATGACACAAAATACATGCCAGTTTACTGTATACTTCATCAGATGCCATGTTTTAATTTTGCTAGGAGAAAAAACCTCTATGATACATTAACCCCTTGACCAATGCTGTCAGAATGCTTAAAGATACCAAAATATAAAATTCTCAATGAATATGATTGAAAACACTTCTTAGTCTGGAAAGTACACTGATTTTCAATAAAGGTTTACTTACTGAGAACAAATTATTAAGCACCTTTTGATGGAAACTATTTTCAGTAAAACTTAACAGATGAATCAAATTTTTTGACTTCACAAATGTTTATGATGTACCTAAAGACTCTAGTCTTTTGATCAAAACACCTGGACCTCTTTTTCCAGTGAGGAGGGTAGGAAGCAATCTTATGGACATGACAAATGAATGGTCCTTGTGCTATCATGTGTTATGCAACACATGCATCACTGGCTCTTCATACATTTATTTAAATGACATCTGTCTCACTATCCATGATTGGCCATTCTCAACTTCAAACACATATTGAATACCAGTGCCTGAGGTGGTTTAATCTTCAGCCAAGGACAAAGAAAAGTGATACTTCATGTCTCCTTCTTGCCTAAAGTTTACACTATCATTCAGTTTTAAATCAATTTAAATCATAAGATACTTCAATATTTTGCACTCTGAATTTTTACAAATGTTTTAAAAAAAAACTTTTTGCCACTATTAAAACTGACAATGAACTCTTGAAAAAATTAGTTGACTAAACATGAACGAAATATGCTTGTATGTCCTGTATGTTCTTTGCCACTGATCTTTCAACTTCAGAATACCATAATCTGCTGTGGTACCTTTGATGGAAATACATCCAAACACAGCAAGATAACATGAAATAACACTGCTAAGAGGAAAGGGTTCAGGTGGTCTATTTATTTTTTTTTTCTTGTTGTTTGCTTGGGGTTTTTTTATGTGTAAATAGGTTCTTTGTTTTCTGGCTTACTGTACACATTCCTGGTTTTGACCTTCCACACTATCAGTGAGTCATGATGAACAACTCATGAACTATAATCTGTTTTCATAAGATGGGGAAATAGGACAACCTGCCCTGCAGCTTAAACAAGGGAAAGATATGAAGAAGCACTTTTTAGGTGAGTGCCCTTTACAGAGTTTCAGTAGCATCCAGTTGACATTGAATATTGCCAGTGTGACACCTGCTACTTGTCTCAACAAGTCCTGCATTTATTTAGTACACAGATAAGCCTGGATGCAATTTTATGGTAGAGATGATATTTTTTGGTCTGCAGTATGTCACATGCCAAGCTGCAAACAATTTGTTTAATTCTCATTAAAATATAAACTTTTAAATTTCAGTCCATTCTCCTGTATAAGGAATTGCTTTGTCTTCTGAAAAGCACATATTTCTGGCACAGATTGATGAGTCTGCTACAGATGAGTAAGAAGCCCTAGGTGACCAGTTTGCCCTTCCCCAGCAGGGTACCAGCTGCCAATTGCCCCCACTCTGTGATGGCTTGTCCTTCCTCTCACCTTGTCATCAAGCCAAGACTGCACACTGTAGGAGCACAGGTAAGCATCTGCCTCTCTAAACACTGCCAACAGCTCTCCATTATCAGCTGCCAGGGGTGCTTCGGAGAACTGTGCACAGCTTCCTCCAGATGCACACACTGAGCATTTTCATGTCTGCAACAAATTCTGTCTTTCCAACACAGGGAAATCTCAAATGTCAAATCTGTTTCCAAAGTTGCATTTCATCTCACCATGAAACATGATATATGTTAGGGTACTTTTATATTTCTCCACCTTAACTGGCAGGCCTTCCCAGCTGGACTCAGTATACAAATTTCATCTAAATAATAGAAATATCTTTTCTGAGGAGATGCACTTCTTCAGCACAAAATTCAAGTGATAATGTCAGCATCCACTGCTCAGCATTTTGATGCACTCCAAATGATTGTTAGTATTTGATGAGAATTTTAAGTCCTCAAATTGTCAAAAATTAGGGTGCAAGAAAAAAGCAAGAAAGATTTTCCTTGTACGAGATTTAAAAATTGGCTATATTACAGAATAAACAGGAAGATGTGAGATCTTGGCTTCTTCAGTCTCCATTAAACAAAATGTTCACCCCTCTGAAAACCTTGATGAAGCCTGGTAGAAGCCTCTGCCACATTTGGTGGCTTTGAGCTTCACACACTGACAGCTGTGAATGTCTCTTTAACTATCCATTGAAGTAGAGGTTCTCATTAATTCACTAACAGGGAATTTCACTTTTAGAGTTTGCCACAGATATTCATTATTACCAAATCAGGGATTATAGAACATACGGTCCTTCACTGATGGGTCAGCTATTCAGCTCGGTGGGTGATATTAGTGGTGAATATGCAAGTAAATTTAGTGTGCAAGGCTATAGTTCATTGTACATATCAAGCACACACAATTTATTTATCATTTGGAAGAGAAAAGATTTTCCTCATAAAGATTGGTAGTCTTAGAAATATGGAATACACAGGTTGGTTAAAAATTATTTCATATTTTCTTACTTTCCATAATTTGCAGGGACAAAAGGGCAACTAATTTTTAAAAATTTCTTTGGTTTTAGTCATAAATATACAGTTATATTTGTAGGAAATTTAGAACAGTTTTGCAAATTTTTTACTATACTCCTTTTTTTTTTTTTTTTTGATTGGTTAGAAAATGAAAGTTATTTTCATTAAAAAAACCCAACAAAACCAAAACAGCCTTCTCTAACTTATTAAGCATCTTGATTAAAAGTTCCTTTATTGGAAATTCTCAAAGCTATTATCTCTAACTTGAGTTATTCCTGTACAAATAACTTAGCATGGATATGTAGACAGATGCAACGTCTTTTTGGAGATATTGATAGATCATATATGTTTCTCATCTTTCAGTTTTTCTAATGGCAGTCAAGTGGGGCTTAGGAATAGATGGTGTTACTCTTACTGTTTCTGTATTCCCTAGAACAAGAGGTGTTTTACCCTCACCTGTGTATTTCTAAGTGGAAAGGTTAAATTGCCATAGTATCTGTTTAAGCAGAACTTATACAGGAATTCAGTATCACTGCATTATTTTTTTCACTCTACTCTGGAAGAACAGGCAAATTGTGGGCAGCCCAAGATGGCTTTCTTTGCTTACCAGACATGAGGGAAATCATCATTAAATATTAACATGAATTACAGTAACTCAGTGAAAAAAAATATTATGGGATAATTCACTATTCATTTATCTTTAATTTGTGCAGAAACAATGGTTCACAGGAATATATGTATGACACGTATAGCTTCTTCTGATGGACACAGTTTTCTTTGATGTTTTATTGACCCATAAGAATTACTTCAAGGGTTGATAATTTTTTTTTCTGTTTCAGAAAACACAGAAAAAAAATCAAAATAAAAAAAGAAGATTATGTCTTGTTCTAGGTTTTAGGGATTTGTTTTGGTTTTTTTTTGGTTTTAATTTATTGGTTTTGTAAGGTGATAGTGAAATGAATAAAGAGGTGGTGGTAACTGAGACATGCAGTTATGTACTCTGGTATGTACTCTGGTCTTTATTACTCATACCATGTTGTTGGCAGTATGCTTCAAAAATGGCAAAGGAACAACGTATGAGAGAGTGTAGCAAGTAATATTACATCATACTGGCAAAGGTCTAGAGTTTGGTGAGTGGCACTCAACAGAATGGAGACCAGTGATAGACAAAAAATATGTGTTGACAGAGCAGGAAGGCAGAAGGACAGTGTTCAGACAAAGCCTCAAGAAAGAAAATCTATCAGTGGGTAGGAAATTAATTACTTGAGCAAGACTTGGGCCAATGCAGACCTTTTTGGCTTACACATGCATTTCAGGATCCTTGTGCCTAAAAACAAAAATTGTTCAGATGAGCTAAATGTTAAAATTTAAGATCAAAGGTAACAATTTCCTTTATCTAGTGCTGGATGGAATTTTTTTTTTCAATATCTTATCTGATTTTTGTTTTGCTAATAAAATACTCAGAGTGGGATTCCTTTATTTGCTTCCTTGCCAGCCACTCTTACTTGCTTCAATGATTTCTTCATTCATTATTTATATGATTTAATACCAAAAATTTCCCATAAAGCTGAAAGGAATGAGGCCTGATTGTGGGAACTTTGTTAGGTAGTGCAGGTAAATTCAGTCATTCACACATGCAACCAGGCAAAGTTATGAGGAATAAATATGTGATAGATTTTAGCTTTTCAAAAAAGACATTACTTTTGACTTTGTACCAGCTCTGCCAGCTCTATATAATCAAGCACTTGAAAAGAAATTTTTAGCTTTTCTTTTTCTTCTTGGAAAATAACTCACTATTTTTCAAGCAAGAGCTATCAGTGGCTATGCTGTTTCCAGCATTCACATCAGAGATATTGCACTGGGTTTTCATGACAAAGTTTTTGTGGGGACGGGGGACGGGGGGCGGGTAAGACATGGCTTCTGTGGGGAGTTGTCAGAAGCTTTCCCCATGTCCAACAGAGTCAATGCCAGTTAGCTCCAAGACAAACTCACTGCTGGTCAAGGCCAAGTAATGCTGGTAACACCTCTGGAATAATAAATAGGGGGAAAAGATAAGAAAAGAGAGAAAAATCTTGTGACAAAATGGAGCAGCCATAAGAGAGGAGTGAGAACATGTGAGAGAAATAGACTTGCAGACACCTAGGTTAGTGAGGAAAGAGGGAAGAGATGTTCCAGGCGTTGGAGCTGAGATTCCCCTGCAGGCCTTGGTGTATACCACTGTGAGTTTGTCTATTGCCCTGCAGCCCATGGAAGTCCACAGAGAGCAGGGATCCACCTGCATTCTGTAGAGGACCCATTCCACTATGGCAGGTAAATGCCCAAAGGAGGTTGTGACCTCATGGAAGCTTGTGCTTGGGCAGGCTCGTGGCAGGACCTGTGGACCCATGCAGAGAGGAGTTCACTCTGGAGCAGGTTTGCTGGAAGGACTCATGACCCTGTGGAATGGACCCACGATGGAGTGGTTTGTGAAAAACTGTGAAAAACTGGTAAGGACTCACACTGGGGAAATTCATGGAGCTCTATTGCCCTGAGAGATTTTAGCCTGCTAGCAGCTGCTAGCTTTTTTCCCAAGGAATATTTCTCAAGAAAGTTTCTTCTGAAAGCAATCTTGGCAAACAACTATCCTTTCTCAAAACAGCCTTTCCCTGGTAGTCTAGTGGTTAAGATTCAGCACTCTCACTGCTGCAACCCAGGTTCTATTCCCAGTCAGAAAACCAGCAAAACACCACTTAGAGAAAAACTGTTTTGAGAAAGGATAGTTGTTTGCCAAGATTGCTTTCAGAAGAAACTTTCTTGAGAAATATTCCTTGGGAAAAAAGCTAGCAGCTGCTAGCAGGCTAAAATCTCTCAGGCCCACAGAGGACTGTCTTCCATGGGATGGACCCCACACTGGAGCAGGAAAAGAGAGTGAGGAGGCCTCCCCTGAGGAAGAAGGAGAAGCAAAGACAATGTGTGATGAACTGACTGCAATTCCCTTTTCCATCCCCCTGTGCCACTGGGGCAGACAAGGTAGACAAATTGAGAGTGACTTTGAAGGAAACTCAGGAAGAAGGGACTGATGGGGAAAAGGTGTTTTAAGATATAGCTTTTGGTTTTCATCATCCTACTCTGAATTGATTGCTAATAAATTAAACAAATTTCATCACGTTAGGTCTGTTTGGCCTGTGATGGTAATTGGTGAACGACCTCTCCCTGTCCTTGACTCCATCCACAAGCCTTTCATTGTAATTTGTCTCTCCTGTCCAGCTGAAGAGGGGACTAATAGAACGGCTTTGGTGGACACTTGATGTCCAGACAAGATCAACCCAGTATAGATATCTTGATGAGTCCTTCTATGCAGAGTTTTTCATATGCTCTACTCCGATTCTACTCAGTTTTGTAGTGCAGAAGTGGTTATTAAAGTATTTATGAATTGTCAGCTTAAGTTTTTTAAAGACACTTGTTACTGCTTTTTTAAGCAATAGCTGTGTCATTACAGAGATCATCAAAATAGGATTCACTCTCTGTGATAAATATTTACTTTCTCAAAAACATTTGTGGTTACTGTTGTTTTTTTTACTCTTCACTTCATTAATGTTTTGAATTCATATTTCCTAATACTGTGAAACGAAAATGCTAACAATATCAGGTTAGAATAGGACATCTTTTACTTACTGCTTATACGATTAAATGTTCAACTGGACAAAGCTTCTTCTTATGTTTTGAGAAGATTCTTAGCAGTATCTATCCTTAGTAGAGGATTGTGGCCTCTACACATTATGAAATTGTATCTCATGGAAAAGGATTTGTTTTCATTAGTTTCAAGGGAATATCAGAGGTAAAAAAAGGTCAGCCATAGCTATGTAATGTTTGTTGGCTTTTTATTATTTCATGTATGACTTTCTAGCCCATATTTCATATTTTCCCTCATTTTCTTCTCAATTCTCTGTTTCAGACCAATAAGACCCAAATATAGTAACATATCTTTTGTCTGGAGAATCACAATTCATGTAAATAAAGATATTCACAGGACTGAGACACTAACTGAATTTTTGATCCTTTTACAGTTAATTTGGGCTTTTTTAAGTTAAATTTTGAAACATTTTCTACCACTTTTCTGAAGCAGCGTCTAAAGCAATTATTAGCTCACTATTTGGGTTACTGATTTAAGACAAATAATATCAATAATATTAAATACATGAATAATAATGACAGTAGTAGCAACAATAACAATAATAATGGCTGCAAGTGAGTAAAACAAGATTATATTAGCAATAGTAGCAATAATACAAAATGAACACATATCTCATACAGGTTGAAAGGATTGCAATAGGAATAATGAAATCAGCACAGAGTCTCTTCATTTTGTGAAACATCAGCACAATAACTTCCAGGCTCTGTAATTTACATATGTTCTCTTTTGTTCTGTCGGGCGCATTTAAAATCTGCAATGCTATACCATGTCCGACATGAGCAAGACAATGATTATACAGGAATGGAAATGAAAGCCTCTGTTCAAAAGACCTAAATTTTGAGGGGGAAATAAGAAAAATAAAACAACAACAAATATACAAAAAAACCCCCACCAAAAAACCTAGAAAAAGAATTATGTGATGACAAAAATCTTGCATTGGACAGTGGGATAAGTTCTCTGAATAAGCAGTTCATGCTTTTGCCTACTGATTTTTGTCAGGTCAATCATAATTTTTTACTTGTTATATTTTCTTTGCAAAGTGCAGATCTTGCATTTATTATTGAGGCAGCAAATAGCTCATTTGGAGACTTCAGAGACTTTGAAAACATAACCTGAGTTTTCTAGCCTTTCTCCTTTTCATTAAAATTGTTACTGTCATATTTGTTTTCAAAGCAGTTTATTATAAATTGCTACTCTGAACGTTTCCGATTCTGTCTTCCTCTCAAGGACAACCAAAATCTGATTTTCATGAAGTGCTGCAGCAGATCATTTTGAGGTATTAGTCTCTTCAATTTTGAAACAAAGAGAAATTTCTGTATTCTTTACTTTTTTTCCTCATCATGAATCACAAAAAGCAACTGAAGGAAAAGTTGTATTGAATTTGAGAGTAAGGCACAGTCCAATTATTCCTACAAGTGCGTTTTCTTGAAAGAGTGTGTCAATGAATGACTGAAAGAATGACGACACAAGGGATTGGTAATGACATCTAAAATTTTCTCAGGCTCACAATTCCATCCCACTAGAGTTCAGTAGCAGCAAAAGTTGTTAATTACTACAGGTACTTTATTTCAAGAAAGCAGTTCTCTGACTCTGCCCTTGAAGATAAATGGCTTCATCACATATAAATATTTCCCATTTTTAAGGGTTGCGTTAGTAGAAGGAATGGAGTGGACCCATGTAAAGAGTGTGGGACCCCAGAGCTGTCCCAGCTCCCGGGTTAATCTGCCTGTACCAGGTATATGAAGACTGAACATTCAAGGGACAGCTTGGGACCAGTCTGTCTTCTGGGTGTTGCTTTCTGCTCCATGGCTTGGGCTGAGGACAGCAGCATTTATGAAAGGTCCAGTCTGCTTCCTTCTCCAGGTGCCTGAGGAAACACACAGCAGCAGACACATCATGAACAGCTGCAGAAAGGTCTGAGTGTTACTCCCTCAAAGTCAGATTGTCAGAGGTGTGCCTTCCTACTGCCCTGGGAAGAAAGTTTCCCTTGCCAGAACAGCAGCATGCAGAAGGCTCTTATTCGGCCATCCATTGCTTGGGTAGAGATGAAACGATGGAAATATAAGAAAGAGGACTTCATCACTCTGTCTGTTAGACTGTGCAACCCCTTATCACCTTCCTGTGTTACTGCTGCATTTTGGACAGAGCACCAAACTAGGCAGCATATTGGGCCTTCTTCACTACAAAGGGTTTGTAAAGAGAGTTGATCAATATTCATGGGCTTGTTTAAAACCTTTTTATTTCATTTAAAATGTCCTTTGTCTTCAGGGTCAACCTTTCTCTCAGGAAGGCTTTTAAGATATATCTGCGTTTTTTCAAGTTTTTGCTGAGACAAATAAAATAGAACAGAGTGCTTTTCAGCAAGGCCTCAATGTCCTTTCCAAAGGAAAGCAGCTTTAGGGGGCTAAACGATGAAAAAAATAGAATAAATGAAAAAAAAAGAAAAAGGAAATTTAAATGCCAGGGTTGTTTTTACACAATTTATTATTGGGGTTTGAAAGAATATAGTAGAACAGACATAGAGATATGAGACTTTCAGATTGCTTTCCATGTATCAGCTTTCTACTTCCCCTGTATATTTTTCTAGCTCTTCAAATGCTGAAAGAAATCTGTGTATGCACTTACCTGAGAATATATATATATTTATATATATATATGAAATATATATAGTATGTTCAGTGAAAAAGTCTGACAATTTGCTTATCTTCAGGTTCCCATTTCTTACAAAAATTCAGTTTGAAATTGTGGCCCTTGAGAAATTCATGGTGAATTTGTTGCTGACTTCAACAAAGTCAAGGTTTCTATCTTCAATTGCTTGGACAAAACATTTGTTTTCAGTGGAATTTCCATCACTGGTTGATATTACATCCTCACTGTCTTGATAGCCATGGAGATTTTGGGAAGGTTTGTATGGGGCACTTGAATTTCAGATTATGTTGTTTACAGCCTGTAATTAAAAAAAAAAAAAAATTAAAAAAAGTTTAATTAACTCTAGCTTCTTCTCCCAGATCTTGAACAGGAATTTCAAATTATTTATTCTTTTTAGAGGAACTACTTTTTGTAATGTGTCTTCTTCAAATATGTTTAAAAAGCCCATATCCTCTGTTTAATCTTTTTCATGCCCTCTTGCTTTAATTCTGGGGCTTCTCCTATTAATTTTTGCAAAGATGCGTGATTTTTCTGCACCTTCATTGAGTGGTTTTGTGTATTTTTTTCTGGTCTGGAAGGACAATAAATATCAAATCCAGATCAAAGACCACCTCATTAGGTCCTGAAGATAGGGGAAGCCTTTTTTCTTTAAAGATCCAGTGGGGTTGATGAGCATGGCACTTTCATTAATTTTAGGAAATAACTTCCCAAAACAACTGATGTGGGAGGTGTGATACATCATTAAGCTTGCTTGAGAGGGAGGTCTATTTGCTGACAAATAACAGTAGGTTTCAGCCTCCTAGTCTTTGCTATTACTGCTTTTATATGGTTTGTTATGTTGAAGGTAAAATACTGCCAAGAGCTCTATTCAATTTTATTGTGATAAAGCCAATTACTGCATGTTTTTGTCTGAAGTTTGATTACAAAAATGTTGAGGTTTGCATTTTTTTTTTTTTTTTTTTTTTTTCTCTACCAAATACCAGAAGCTGAAATATGGGGGATGTGAGTATGATATTTCAGCACAGATTTCACAGCAGAGCTAGAGAAAGTCATGCTTCTGGGTTGAGAGAAAGTAAGATACACAGAGGCATCAAAATAAGAGAGAGATGAGAGAGAAACAGGCAGGAATAGGACCTTGAAGAAAAGAAAAAGGATTTCAAGAGTGATTGTGGAAGGAAGTCAGAAGCCAGTGTGGGACTCAGGTAATGGAGTGATATCATGGGGAGAGGGCATGAAGAAAAAGCTTCTAGCTACAAAGTGTTAAGACTTAAGGAAGGCAAAGATGTGAGAGTTAAGAAAGAATAAGTCTGCAGGGGGGGAAAGGACTCAGAGACTGACCAAAGATTAACAATAGGGGAGGTGAGATAAAACTGGACTTTGATTGTAATTGAGAAAAAGCATTGACAATACTCCTTTTTCTTTTGCTTGCTCTGTCTTTTATACTCTCTCCTCACTTACCCCAAGCAGAATTTTGTCTTGAAATAAGAGGTTTCATGGGGTGTGTGAGCTTACATTGCTGATGTTACTTGGAAGACACTCAAATATTAGAGTGGGGATTTTCAGTGCAAGAAGATGCACTAAATATTATCATTTTCTCAACAAACGAATGTGATTAAGTAGCAGACTGAAATAGCAACCGGGAGAGTACTTCCAACTAGACAGACTTAGAAACTCAGAACTTAAAGAGAAGGATGTAAGCCTCCCTGGTTTAAATCTATCTGTGTATCTCCCTGGCTTTGGTGGGGGGATAAAGGGACAGTACAAATTTATGAGCTAATCAACAGATTTTACGTGCTTCTCTTGTAAGTAATTTAACTTGCAAAGACATGTGCAGACTCCTTTGCAAAGGCAGTGGCCAGATGCTTGCCAGACTCATTTATTTGCCTGAGTGTCAAGCCTTCAGCCAGACAGTCATATACAACTGCACACACTATTTCATATCTCTGGCAAGAGAGTGGATTGAAATCTCCCAGTTTCCATTAATCACGGTATAATTCACAAACTGTTCACCACAGTCGTCAATCGAATTTATATGTGCAATGCAATTTGCAAAGGGTAAATTCATGTGTCTTATTTGATTAGTCATGCTAAGTGCAATAATATGGGATCTTCAATTTTTTCTTCTATGTAGACAGTTTTCATCAGCACAAACTGACCACTATGGCCATCAGTGCCTTAGAGAAAAGAGTATTCTACTTTTTCTACTGGAAAAAGGGAAAAGTGATGATATAACAGCCCGCTTCCTAACTGATTGTCTAATCTTTATATTTTAATTTATCCCATGCTGAGAAATTTGTATATTTATGTAAGCTTCACTAGTTCCAGGTAGCCAGCTTTGATTAAAGGTTTCTCTAAGAAAGATTTCTTAACAAATTATTTCTATTTATATTGCATATCATCCTTTATTTCAAAAAGTTATGGCATTAGGTAATTTCATTTTTAAACTAATTTTTTAATTTTAAACTTTCTCATTTTAATGTTTTTACCTCAGAGAAAAAAAAGCTCAAACAGATATACTTTGATGCTATCTGTGTTTGGGTCTATCTCACATTCACCTACCATCCATGCATTTGAGAGTCTAGTCAAGAGATGTTGTCAAGCCTTCAGAAAGACAAACTAGGTGTAAGACTTTATTAACCTTCTCGGTAGGTCAGATGTAAGAGATGCAGAATATTTAAATTTATTTATAAGAGCATTTGTCTGATACTTCTGAAGAAGGAAAACTGGTAACCTTTATCCCCCACTCAATTTACTGCTTTAATAAGTTTGTAGAAATAAGTTCTCAGTGAGCAGAAACATGTAAGTGTAAAATTTCCTGAATCTTCAGAAAAGAACCTGGAAAGAAAGTTATATTGTAATATATTGAATCAAACTAGATTACACTTAATCACCGTAAGTGGAAACCACATCCTTACATCTTAAAAGGTATTTACTTGGATCACATCAAAGTAACAATCCTAAGTGAAGATTGATCTGTGTAACTGTGATCCCTGTACTTTTCTGCTTGTCATGCTTTAATCCTATAAGCTATGAAGATGCAAGAAACAGATCAGCTGCCTGGTTACATTTTACCTGGTTATACTTACTCATACAATCTTCATTTCTGCTTGACAGCAGGTAGCTTATAATGTTATCAAGGATGAGAACATTTAACAAGTAAAACCACGAGATGCAGACTAAGTTCTTAAAAATAGAATGACCTCTTTATTTCTCATCATACATTTCTCCCCTTCTGTTTAAATAGCTTACTATCCTTCAAGTTAGAAAATTAAGTGGTCGACAGATGAATCGTGCTTCTTGCAGGTACTAGAAATATATACACTTGAGACATGAGGTTATTAAAATGTCTGCAGGCTTCCTATTCTTCTAAGAAGAGTGAGAAAAATCTGCTCAAATACATTGGTGGTTTATGAAAGCCCAGATTAATTAATAAACTCTAATCATTTACTGTATATGCTAAATAGCAAAACTTAGGTTTAAATTTTTATATACTGCTTTTATTTCCTGAGTAAAACACTTGTTCCCTCAATGTTCGCTGGTGGACTGTCTTGGAGGTACTGAAAGATGATGGATATATACTCCAGAGATGTTAGATTATTAAAACCGTGGAAAAGGGATGAGCCTGAAGCCATGGACATTGTTATTGCCTTTGTCTTCATGCGCCTTTGGATTGTACTTCTCTCAGTTGTACCACTGCTGCTCCACCTTTACATCTTTGAAAGCAGTTGCCTTGTAACTTTTCATTTCCTCTGATCTAAAACATTTTTTCCCCTGTCTATGCTTCTTTGTATTATTATTATTATTATTATTATTTCATTTTATTTTGGGGATTTTTTGTGTTTTGTTTTTATTTTTTTCTCTTTTCTTTTTTTCTTTCTCTCTGCTTGTTAACCTTTTGTACACCTTTAAGTTGGAAAAGCAAAACCTTGACATGATATTCTCAAAACCTTGACATGTTATTTTCCTACACAGCTACATTCATGACTAAAGAAATGAAAAGAAAAAAATAATGATTTTCCTCTATTTTTCTACGTTTCTGTGAACAATGAAGGTGAATATATAAATTAGACTTGGTTTTGTTTTCTTGGAATTTTTTCCCTTGAATTTTCTGCTTTATTCTTTAATGGGTGTCTGTGCAGTTGCATTCAGACTCTGAAACTTCTGCTTAGGGAAAATTGATACAGAAGACTTGATCTCTGGCTGAAGAAATTTCAAATTTTTTAGAGAATTTTGAGAAAAGCCAAAACAAGTAATCCTCTACAGATGAGGAAAAGCAGCAGTTAAAGGCAATGGTGTTACTTCTATAAAATATTGGTTACTTCTTTTTTAACCAACTTTATCACTCTTTGAGGGTTTTTTTCCATCCTGTAATTAAAAAATGGCAGAAGAGAAGAGTGGCAGAACAGAAGAGTGGCAGAAGAGAGGCTATATGTTTTACCTAAGTAAGATATTTTTAGGCTGTGAGTAGATTGCCATGAAATGGATGAATTTCTCTTGTCACGTAGCTATTTTACAGCCAACATTTCCACCATATGGTATCCCAAATAAAGCATTTTATTTGTATCTAAACCACTTAACCATCATGTGAAAAGTTTTGAGGGATGCCTATGTACAGCTTGCAGATGTTACAAAGAGCCGAGAACCAGATGCAGCACACGTATGAGGCTGTGGCTAGGGTAAGATCTTGGATCATGCAAAAAAAGGAATTCTATTCTGCCTACAGGACTATAGAAATATCTTTGAACAGCAGGATATCAGTGGCAATGATTATTCTAGAGCCGTCCCACCAAAGAACTGCTCTCTTATGCTCTTTTTCTTTACATTTAATATAGAGAAAATTAAATGTTCTCTATGTTAGAAACCTCTGATGAGTTCTTATCAGTGACATTTTTGTTGCTTCTTTATCTGGGCATGAACACATGTTTAAGACGCTAAAATCTTAAAGCACAGTATGATACAAGAAAAAATGGGATAATCATCAACAAGGAGATATTATCTAGATAAGAGAGTTTAAATCTTACACATTAAAAAATGGCCATCTTTGTAAAACACTTTTGTAATTCTTTCCTATGTTAGGATAGGATCCTCATGGAAGCAATGTAGAGGCGTATACAAGGCAAGAAAGTGATCTGAGACAGAAACTGTAAGTAAGGGCAAATCATGCTTGACCAACCTGGTGACCTTCTGTGAGGGAGTGACTGCAATGGTCAACAAGTGAAGACAAGAGTGATGTCAGCTACATGGACTTCTGTAAGGACTTTAACAGTCCCACACAGCATCCTTATCTCTAAATTGGAGTAATGTGGGTTGGAAAGGTAGACTGTTCTGGATAAGGGGATGGATGAATGAATGAATGGATGGGTGGATGGATGGATGGATGGATGGATGGATGGATGGAGCAGAGTTTTGGTCAACAGCTCTGCCCATGTGTAGGGCGATGATGAATGGTGTCCCCCATCAGGGGCTGAGTCTACTAGGGTTCAGTCCTGGGATTTGTGTTCTTCAGTATCTTCATCAATGACATGGACAGTGCGATCAAGTGAACCCTCAGCAAGTTTGCAGATGTCACAAAACACAGAGCAGTGCAGTTGAAAAAACAGGTTGTGATGTCATTCAGGGAGAACTGGACTATTTTGAGAACTGGGCTTACAGGAACCTCATGAAGTTCAACAAGTCCAAGTGCACGGTGCTACACCTTGGTCACAGCAATTCCAGATATGAGTATAGACTGGGAGATGAACTCATTGAAAACAGTCCTGTGAAGAAGGACTCGTGGCTTCTGGTGAATGAAAAGCTGGATGTGGGCCAGCAGTGTGCACTTGCAGCCCAGAAGGCAAAGTGCACGTTGGATTGCATCAGAAGAGGGGTGATCAGCAGGTTGAGAGAGGTGATTCTGTCCCTCTGCTCTGGTGAGATTTCACCAGGCAGTAATATGTCCAGCTCTGGGGTCCTCAGCAAAATAAAGATGAGGATCTGCTAATTCTTGAGGGTCACCAAATTGGTCAGAGGGGTGGAAGTTGACCAGAGGGCTTTCCTATGAAGACAGCAGGGGACTGCTCAGCATGGAGAGAACTCTAGAGGGATCTCATTGCAGCCTTCCAGTACTTAAAGGGGCTGATAAAAAGGAAGGACAGTAACTTTTCACACAACAGATAGTGATAAGAAAAGCAGGAACAGTTTTAAATTAAAAGAGAGATTCTTCACTGTGAAGGCATTGAGGCACTGGAACAGATTACCCAGAGAAATTGAGGATATTCCAAACTTGGAAGTGTTCAAGGCCAGGTTAGATGGGGCCCTGAGCAACCTGATTTAGTGGGTGGCATCTCTGACTATAGTTGGAACTAGATGATCTTCAAGGTCCCTTCCAACCCGAATAATTCTATGATTCTGTGTCCCTTTTTTGCTGAGCTCAGATTGCCACTTGCCCAGTGCTGGGATCTCTGTGGTATTCAGGGAAATCCTGTCACTGTGCAGGTGCAATGTATTTCCTCTTCTTTCCTTCTGGGATTTTAGAGGGGTTAAGGGGGGAATGCATCCAACTAGTGTCTAAATAAGAACCCCACAGACTCCTTACCCTTTTATACTTTGCGTAATTACAATCTAAACAAGACAGTGCTTAAAGGGAGAGAAACTTACTTCATAGGGCATGAAGCCAGATATAGGTAAATTTAGTCTGCTGCTAGCAGAAGTGACAGACAAAATACACTTCCCAAATTTTTATGCATGTCTGGTAACAACAAAACAAAAGACAATTTAGTTGCTTCCCAGGCTGCCGAGCTGTCCAATCTGCTGTTAGAAACATAACTGTATCTAAAATCAATTAATATTTTTGTTTTCATTGTGAAAAACTATTTGTTCTGGATGTTTAGTGGTTGTCAACAATAACAAGTATTTTTGCAGTTCAGCCAGAAAGCATGCATCACTTCTCAAAAGTGATGGCTGATGCAGCTATTGTTCTCCAGTCATGACAATGACTGAAATAAGGCCACATGATTCTGAAAGGCAGGCAAAAGAGAAAAAAATTCCAAAAGGCCTAATATGAGAGCAAAAATACCTTAGTCAGGCAAGCTTATCCTCCAAAATTCTGATCCTAGAATATATATTGATAATGATAATTTGGATCACTTAAGCTTCCAAAGCTTCAGCTTCAGAAATGTATAAAAACAATAGTTATCAAAATCTCAGCTGCCTTTAGAATTCCTCTCAGTTGAAATACTAGTTACCCACTTGACTACAACAACAACAAGAGATGTTTAAGTCTCCGTGAAGTTCCCTGACCTCAGCTGGGATATACTATGTTACACAGATTTGTGTCCTTAGGGCCATTTGCACAGGTTTTCAGAGGAGCATCTGAAAATGAAGCAAATGAAGGCCCTTCCCTTCCCTTCCCTTCCCTTCCCTTCCCTTCCCTTCCCTTCCCTTNGAAGAAAATGGCACTTTTTAGTGAATGATTCTTACTAGAAACAATTCCTAACACTTTGTTTTACTTCTTTTCTTTCTTTTTTCTTTTTTTCCTTCTTCTTTTATTTTCTTTTTTTCTCCTCTCCCCTCCCCTCCCCTCCTCTCTCCTGAAATGGCATTTTCAGTACACAGGGGAAGTTGCTGTAACACCAAAGTGAGACTGATAGTCCAGGATAGATATGTTTGCACTTCTCCTTGCTTATTCTCATGAAAAACACACACACAAAATTAAAATGTAAGTTTCCAGCATTTTTAACAGATTATACTTAATTCACTTTTGTTGTTGTTGTTAGGATTAATTAGTTTTCTTTTCCCAGATGATATTTTTCTTTTGAAATATATAGTGGATTTTAATTTATAAAATCTTATTGAAAAGTTAGTACACTATGGTATTTTGGTACCTCTGTTCCCAACAGCTCTAATATTCTTAAACAGTCAGCAAGACGTCTGACTGTCTGCAATATTAATAGCTGAACATTTCTTCTGAAGAATGGAATGCACTGCATTGCTGCAATTGCATGAAAAAAGTGTTTAGCAATATGGAAAAGGCTCTGGGACCTTGGATGTCAGTTCTGGGAGGGATGAATTTATGGGTAGAGCAATCTTTCTCCTCAAACTGACATCTAAGATCCCAGAGGCTCTCTTTGTAACACTGAGGAGTTTCTTTTTTTCATGATTTTCCAACATTATAATGCATGCTGTGTGTAAGATTCTGAAAAATTTCACACTCAAAGCAATAATGACAAACTTGGTCTTGAAAAATGCCCACTCCTCTTTCAATATTACTGAAAAACTTTTACTAAAAAAAATTAGCAGTAATTTGCTTAAGAAAGCTGGAAGAAGCTTTTTGCAGTGAAGGGCAAAGGAGAGCAGAGTTCAAAATCAAATGGCTGCATTTACTTTTTATTCAAACCTCTTCTGTGTGTTCAGAATGGGTAAATGAGTCAGTCTTGAAAAATAAGCTACAAAGTCTCCATACAACTAAATTAGACAGTACATCATCATTTTTATGTCTCCTTTTCATTTCACTTATTGCAGTAGCTCTTGTATCGTTACCTACAGTTCTCAAAGAAATTGTCCAAGCCTACACATTTTTCTCAGACAATATTGTGAGTTTCCTGAGTTCCCTTTGTTAAGCACAACAGTCAGTCTGAGTCTAAAGGATTTTGCTATTAATTTGAATGGAAACTTTGCTTTGTCTCACTGATTTGGGCTATCTCAGCCCAACCAATGCTGTCACTTGAACAGAGAAAGAAGAATGTCCACATAACAATCCCTTCTCTTTCCTCCACATGTAATACTCTAACATGCAGGGCCTTATATATTTGTCTTTGTAGAAGAAAGTCCCTTAAGGAAGCTGATTATTAGTCAATTTCATTCTGAACACATTTAGGGATCAAAAAATCACAGAATCACAGAGGGATTGGAAGGGACCCTCAAGGATCATCCATTCCAACTCCTGGCCCTGCACAGCACCATCCCTAAGAGTCACACCATGTGTTTAAGAGCATTGTCCAAATTCTTCTTGAAATTTGCCAGGCTGGTGCTGTGCTTGCTTCCCTGGGGAGCCTGTTCCAGTGCCCAACCACCCTCTGGGTGAAGAACCTTTTTCTAATATTTTTTCTAATATTCAACCTAAACCTCCCTTTGCACAACTTCAGACCATTTCCTCAAGTCCTGTCACTGGGCACCACAGAAAAGAGATCAGTGTCTCCCCCTCCTTTTTCCCTCACAAAAAAAGTTTTGTTCAAGCTGAGGCCCCCCCCAGCTCAGAGCAGAGCGGGACAATCCCCTCCCTTACCTGGCTGGCCATGCTGTGCCTGATGTACCCCAGGACAGGGTTGTCCCTCCTGGCTGCCAGGGCACTGCTGACTCCTGTTCAGCTTGCCATCAACCAGGACCCCCAGGTCCCTTTCCCTGGCACTGCTCCCAGCCTCTCATTCCTTAGTCTGTCTGTACATCCAGGGTTGTCCCCCCCCAGGTGCAGAATCCGGCACTTGCCCTTGTTGAGCTTCGTATGGGTGGTGATTGCCCAGACCTCTGATTTGTCTGGGTCTCTCTGCAGGGCCTCCCTGCCCTCAAGGGAGTCTGCAGCTCTTCCCAGTCTTGTATCATCTGAGAAGTTGCTTAGTATCCCTTCCAGTCCTGCGTCCAAGTCATTTACGAAGATGTTGAAGAGCACGGGGCCAAGGATGGAGTCCTGAGGGACCCCATTAGTGACAGGTCACCAGGCTGATGTCACCCCATTCACTACAACCCTTTGTGCCCAACCTGTGAGCCAGTTGCTCACCCATTGCATGATGTGTTTATCCAGCTGTGAGCTGGACATTTTATCCAGCAGGATCCTTTGAGAGACACTATTAAAAGCTTTACTGAAATCCAAAAAGATTACATCAACTGGCTTCTCTTGATCAATCATGTGAGTTACTTTGTCATAAAAAGAAATTAGTTTTGATAAGTAGGACCTTCCTCTCATGAAGCTGTGTTGGCTGTGACCAATGACTCTGTTATCTTTCAGGTGTTTTTCAATATCTCAGGATAATCTTCTCCACAACTTTGCCAGGCACTGAAGTGAGACTGACAGGCCTGTAGTTTCCAGGATCCTTTCTTGCCCTTCTTGACAATCAGGACAATATTTTCTAGCGTCCAGTCAGCTGGGACCTCTCTGGTTTCCCAAGACTGATGAGAGATCATCAAGAGACGTTTTTCAACTGAAAGGTAAAAATTAATTTTAGTGGAAATTCTCAGAGTTTGCAAATCTGTCCAGCTAAGGATCTTAGCTTTTACAAAATCCTTAATTATTAAAAAACACTGATGTTGTAATGACCTTCTTCAAGTGCATAACTCTAAAAGTGACATCTTCCAGTATTATGGCAGAATAGTAAAAAAGGCAACTCCACAGATTCTCTAGATAGATAACCCTGAGTATGTTCAGTAATAATTGAACTAATTAGTAGAAAACTCTTAATATTTCACGAAATTCAATTAGTATAATAAACAGCAATACATAAGCATCCCACATTTTTCAGATTAATTAAAAAAAAGATTCTATTGGAACTGATTTTCCATATATAAAAAGCTGTTTTTCAAGAGTTGTTTGGTGGTGGAATAAATAATGAAAAAATATCTGCCTGTCACTAGGAAGAAATAATAAGATAGCAAAAAGCTTGAAAAAATGATGTGATGAGAAGAGGCCACCTTCCAGTTCAATCATTCAATCAGCCTGTTTCTTTTCTTCTGGATTTTCCTGCCAAGCTGAAATATTATGTTTTTAATATGTAATATATTGTACAGTAACATCAGTCAGTGTTCACACTGAATATGGAAACTTTAAACATAACATGTGGATACATAACAATGTACTATTAAAATATATTAAGATAGTCTATTCAAAAGCATCATTCTGTGTCTGTGCAAATGAATAAGTGAATCAATTATTTCAGATCAGCTGTCAAAGAAGTGGAAAGAATAATTTCATTTCATCATAAAACAGTGCTGTCAGAGTTAGTTAATGTGGCATTTATTTCAGGGAAATAAATGGAAGTAAAAGTTTATTTCATATACAGAGGTATATAATGTTAGGCTGAAAAGATTTTATTTATTTTGTATTATTTAAAAACATTTTTATGCTGTTCATGTTGTTATTTTGTGTTGACAGCATTAAAAACCAACAACTAGTTTAGTTGACAGTTAATAGTTGACAGTTTAGTCAAAACATTCAAGTTTCTTCATGTACAAACTTTATTGTTGAAACTGTTGAAAGAACATTGTATGATTTTGGAAATTGCTTGAATCCTACCTTCCTGCACCCCAACATGGATTTATTCCAGTGAGAAAAGTATTTTGTGAAAAAATACTAATAAATACTTCCCTTCTAGTGGTTGAACACCAATTACATGTGTCCCTATCAAAATGACAGCCAGCAGAAAAACCTCCTTTATATGTTGATGAAGTATCGCTATAGGTTAAGTTCAGATGCTCACGTCATCCTGCACCTAATGCTTTTGAAGTCACTTAAACCATGATCAGGTTTTAGCCGTGGTGGTTACAGAAGAAGTTGTGCTTTGATCTCACAGCTTTTCATTACTTGGAAGTTCACAGTGTTTAGTGTTACTGTAGCATGGTATGAGAGAGAAAGTACCACTCTCTCATCCAGCACATTCAAAAAGTTTTGTCTCTCACACTGAGGCAGCTTTATTAATTTCAGTGAGACTGGCACAACTGAAAAGAGAAACCAGACTAGGAAAGACTAGACCCTGTTGCACATACTTACCTTTGTTCCATATATTTATCTATGTCTGTAAAACACATCACATAAAAATGTACAGCCTGCCCAACAGTGATATATAGTGTCAGTTTAATGCAGTGCTTTGCACTTTGCATTCCATATAGGAACTCCAGTTCCTATTATAGGTGACCATCACTAAACTTGGATTCAAGGTAACAATGCTTTTCCTGGCAGAGATGCCTTTTCCTAAGCAGACTCCATGAGTAATTGTGTGGGCAGCTTTCGAGTTACTCGTGATGATTAAACTACTGATGAGAAATCTGAGCTACCTTCTCCCCTTGCATGTCATTTCCTTTTAATTCACTTTGATTCAGGGAATGTGTATATATATATATAATCTAGCTATGAATAAAAATAAGCCCCTGTAAATCCAGTTACTGCAACAGTACAAAAAACAGGCCTGTTGTAAGACAGGACTACGTGTACAGGAATATGTGTAAACACTGCAGATGTACAGGTTTCATTAAGTTTAAGCATATCCCCAGTTTTGATGTCTATACCCACCCTTTTTTTATTATGTATAGAGTAGGGGCAAAATACACACACTTTTACCTTTGATTGTATGAAGGCACACATTTATTTTAGATTAATAGAATTGAAATTATTTTCTTTTTGAAAAAGTCTTGCATTATAATTTAAAATCTGTAATTTGGAAAGGTCACAATCCTATATTTGGAATCACTGAAATGTTAGTGATAAAACTCATTTTTCATGCTCAAAGTTTTCATTTGTTTCTTTCAGTAATAATATTTATATTTCCATTCTGGTGGGGAAAAATAAAAATCCTTGTCTCTTTCAGTAAAATGGACAGAGATAGGAAGCCAGATAATTGCTGTGTGCTTGTACCTAACAAAGAGAGACAATTGCAAAATGTAATCTTTTGGAACTAAAACTGAATTTAGTTGTGAGGAATACTGATGTCAGGTGGAAGATGCAGGATGATTTCTGCATTTGTTTTTTGACACCATCAGTTTTCAGAGCAGAACACAGTGCTGTTTGTAAAAAGGAAAGGTCTCTGCCTGGAGCTCACGGGGCTTTTGAGTGAGCTTAGTAGCCACTGATGTGTGGTTTATAAATAGAACACTGTTTTAAAAGAGTGTGCCACTGTCAGCTCTGCTGTCTGTGGTATCTCCTGGCATTGACATGGATTCACAGCCCC
This sequence comes from Sinosuthora webbiana, assembly GCA_013397395.1. Classification (NCBI taxonomy): domain Eukaryota; kingdom Metazoa; phylum Chordata; class Aves; order Passeriformes; family Sylviidae; genus Sinosuthora; species Sinosuthora webbiana. The sequence goes on along the minus strand of VXBN01005698.1, from coordinate 174,044 downwards.
CATCTCAATGTTCCGATGATCAGGAGTACGGAGTGTCTGAGGAAAGATGTGAAGGCAGGTTAAGGATGCTAGAGTTTATGATTAATCATGAAGGAAAATTAAAAGGAAACTGTACATATTCAGATTCTACTATGGGATGTATATACAAGGAAGGGAAGGCACAAATTTTAGCCTTGAGCCAAACATAGCACCCATGAAGTGAGCGTGAGTTTTGCAACTGGATCCTGAGTTTGCAAGATTTCACCCCTAATTTCACTCTGAAACACCTAGGAATATAGAGGCCAGTGTTTCAGCTTTTCTTATTAATATTTAAGGTTGTTGGTAGCCCCTATTAGGTGCACAGATTTCTGGTGTTTCCACTTGTTCTGGAACAGTAATTGGATTAAATCAGAAAGCAGCACTAAAAGCATGATAATTTTAGGTGACTGTTCTGTAATAACCACATCTGGGTGAGCTATACGCTTGCTATCTGTCTGTTGTGGGATTCTTCAATAGTGAGGTTGGTTCCGTATTTTTTCAGTACTTAAAAATGCAATATTTTATTAATTGGAAATCTGCAATATGGAAATTTCTCAGGACAGAGGAACTATTGTTTTATGATGCCCAACATATATTTGAAAATCAAGAAGGAATAACGTATGCTGACGGATCCTGCTTTGTAAAAAGTCTTATGAAAGGGAAAAGATTACAATGACACAGAAGGAAAAAGTGTATTAAAATTAAAGGAATCCCATGAATATTCAGTCAATAACTCTTGTCACTGCTGATTTGCAACTAAGAGCTCCTGAGTACTGAGCAGTGTGGGTTAGCTGTGGAAAGACAGATAGAACATTTTTACACCCTTCAGATAGTTCGGCACAAAAAATATACGTTAAAATTTAAGAGGCTGTTCTAAAGTACATAGCACATTGGAATCCATGATGGCTTTAAACTTGTGTGGCACAGGATAGGCATAATATTATTACAGAACTCTGTTTAATTTTTTTTTTTTTTTCAAAGCAGGCTTATTGCTAATTTTTGACTTTTTTAGCAGCTCTTGACAATAAAGGGCACCATTCAACATCAAATGTACATCTTGGGTCAGAGATAAAAGGTCAAAAATGTATGGCAATGTCCACTGAATGGAGTGAAGATTAAAATTATAGCAAGCCCAGTTATTTATGTCTTAGTCCCTATGCTAAGCTTCTGCATTTCAAGATAAGGAGAATTTAATAAGAACCCTTATATTCCTGTTTTTTAATATATAAATATATATATATATAACACAGGGTTTCATTTACTTTCAATACTATTGTTATGTCTTGCCATGTCTGTAAAATTGTATGATACAGCTGTTATGCTGAATAAATTTCATCTGGCTTAGATAACTAAATTATTTTTAAAACATTGTTTGTCATACATAAGAACAGAATGTTAGCTATTTAATGAACCATGCAAGGATTTGAAATTTCTGCTTCTCTAACAATTATGCCTTGCAGTTGCCTATCTGAAAGAAGAGGAAAAAATAAAGACAAGAATAAAGGTTACGCCTTTGATTGAAGTATTCCTAAGAGTAGCTACTTCTACTTAACTGAGAAGGAAAGCAAAATAAAAAAAATAAGTGGAAGGACACTTATGCAAGACATGACTCTGAAAGTAATTTACAGACATTTACCTTTCATGACTTTTACTGACATCTCTGAGTACCAGAGAATACAATTCTACCGTATGCTCCAGTACAGAAATGTAAACACCAGTTTAGAAAGAGCACAAGTTAACAGTGTCAAATTATTCATCTTTTGAAAGGCATCTCTAGTAAATATTCTATAAACATAAGTCTTGGGATTAACATTTCCACCCTCACCAATACTATACTGAAGGTGTTCCATCTTGTTTCAACATATAAGAGTCTGGTGGGGGCAGTAGGTCCACACACATATATGTTTTATATAATCCTTTTACCTGAAGCAACATGCAAGTGTATTTTACAATAAATGTATACCATTAGATGTCTCACAATAAAATAAAGCCAAATGAGCACATAAGCATAAATTCTAAATGAAAGAAATATTTCTTTTTTTGGTGTTAAACCACTAATAATGGGCGTATCACTAAGTACCTATTCTGAAAAAAATCACAGTGAAGTTTTTTTCATTTATGCATTGTATCTAAAAATTCGATCTGATGGAAACATTTGAAAAAGACTTGATTTGGATCTGTTTGTCCTGTGTAGCAATAGTCTAAAAATTTGTAGTAAAATAACACTTTTTTTTAAAGTACAAGTTTAATAGTTGAGGTAGTAGAATTTATTATGTAAATGCAAGCACATATTTAAATGCTACTTGATATGAAATGAACAAATAGTATACAATACTTGTTTCTAGTCTCCATTATTTGCACTAGTTTACAAAATCTTTAATGTAATTTCCTAGAAATAAATAAAAACAAATGTTCTGTTACACAAAGTTATTGAACATATAAAGTGACAATTAAAATAAGAAAAATGAACTCCATGAACTCAGTAAGGAAAAAAAAAAATCACATAAATTATACGTCCATTTTTAACAATTTTGTATTTTCTATAGACATTGAATAGTGGGGTTATCATGATTAATTTATAATACCTGCCAGGATGTCAATACTGGGCGAGATGCTGATACTGAAGAGATGATGATTATAAATTTATGAAATTCAATACTAAATGCAGTACAAAAAATGACTGATTCTGAATTTTGCCATCACCTGCTATGCTCTGTATAGCCTTTGGCTTTCTAAACCCATTTGGTAGAGCTGTGTTTCTTTTTACTCAAGTGATTTGAAAAGAATAAACTGGGGAAACTTCCCCTTCTGTCCGTAAAGCTGGTTTGATTTTGGTGTTTTTTTGTTGTTGTTGTTTTTTGTTTGTTTGTTTGTTTGTTTTTTGTTTGTTTTTGTTTTTGTTTTCTCTTTCAAAGCAGCAGACCAGAGCATAATTTTTGGGTTTAAGTAGTAGTGGTGTCTATCTCCTTTTATATCCCGAATGTCGACAGGAAATGGAAAAGGAATTTCAGCACCAGCCGTGGCAATGTGTGAGGCAGCCTCCAGCACAGGATGGAGGCCTCCAACAAGAACTCCAGCTCCCCTATGAGATCAGATAACCTGCAGAGAAAGAGGCAGCCTGATAACACAGAACTCAAATTATACCTCTCTTTCAAACAACACTTTTATTAGTACTACAATACTTTCTAGTATTGAGATACTTATTTTGGTTCAAATCATGTGTGAGACTTAGAGAGTGTTGCTCATCAAATACATGTATGTTTTCAGACTGTCAACTAAAACTTGTACTTACTAATGCACAGATAAGAAATATTCATGAATGTATGTTCCTATGTGTTTATTTTAAAAAAAAATCTTTTGTTTTACTCACATAATCACAATAAACATTTGCCAACTCAATGGGTACAAACTGCTTAACAAATGTAGGTGCTACCTATAAGATTTACCAATAATTTCTCAAATACGTTGTTGTCTGACTCACCTGTATGACATGACATCACAGGACATCAGCAATACCTCTGATCTGAATCTGTAGAGTGGCATGCATTTGGTAGAGTCATCATCACATAAAACTCTAGCCAACTGCTGAAGAAGTCACCACTCAAATTGAGGTAACCAGGTTCCCCCACAGAGCCCACTGGGCAGAAACTACCTGAATCAGGAGTAAAACATGGATAAAAAGATTGTATTTACACACACAATGGCGGCTAAAAAGCTAAAGAGAGAAGCATATACCTTATTGCACATATGTCTGTTCCACATGAAGGATCCCTCAGTATGGATTCTGGCTTGGAGCTAATGTATAAGCCCAGTCAATTGCATGGTTATATCTTGTAGATGAGCTGACAAAGACTGAAGCTACAACAGTTAAACAGGCTTGTTTTTGTTGTTGCTGCCCAGTGTGGCACCAGCAATTATACAGTGCTGATTACTCCAGCCACTGAGCACAGAAAACCTCTCTCACTCTTCTCAGCTCTCACTGATGACCAAAATGCAGGAAAGTAACTCACACATCTGAATAGGGAACTGGTTGTTTAGAGCCCAAGTGAAAAAAATGTGGAGGCAAAACAAAGACTTAGACACACTTTCACTCTGAATTTAAAATTCACACCTCAAAACAAAGCTGTCTCAGAAAACTTTTTTGCTTGAATTAATCTATTTACAATGCTTGAGTTCTATGCAGTTTTTCTTTAACTCAGATAGTTTACTCAGTCTACTGTGAATCCTCTAACTATTCTGCAGAAAATTCAGAAGTATGTTATTTCACGGAAAAATGTAACCCATAAATCATGCATCTCTTTTCAAGACAATACAGAAGTAAACTGAAAACAGTTTCACTCATGATCTACAAATATATAGCACAAATGCTAGTGAACTGATGCTTTTTGAATGATGCACAACTTGCTCTGGGCATAAGTGTTAGGTCTGACACTTCCCTGAAGTACCATTACCCTGTGAACATTCACTGTGGTCACCACAGAAATCCCCAAATGACAAGTGATTTCCCTGGAACTGGCTGTCCTGGTTAATATTGAGCTGGCTACTGGTAAACAAGAAAAGATGCTATTAGTGAGCACATTGACAAAAAAAGTGAAGAAGAATTAGGATGAATGAATACATTCAATATATTAAGCTGCATCCCTAGAAGAACCAGATAAATTGCATCTGAAAAGAGCAAGAGGGAAAACATCCATTGTGGAGCCAAAATTCTTCCATAATTTTGGTCTTTAAGAAGGTGTGCTACCCACTGGAGCAGCAGAGAACTTGAGGAAGCATGCAATGGTATCTCCATGGGAAACAAATCTCTCAACTGACTACAGAAAAGAACTAGAAGTACCCAACAGACATATGCTTTATGCCGCTGGGAAGGGTTTTCTTACCTTTAGGAAGAAGAAAAAAGAAAACCTTAATTGTTTTGGGAGTTGTAGAAGGAAGAAAATGATAAATTGAATATCTAAACCCACTAATCATTATAGGCAAAACTAAACAAAATAAAATGTTTTGAACAGAACCCCAAAGAATAGCCATCCATCCATATATGTACATAAACACACAAAAAGGACCATTTATTCTACCTTCAAGGCTGGAAAACAGAAAAGGCGTAGAGGCCAACAGTCCTCCTAAACTTCTTTCATCAAGAAGAATACGCACATCCAGCCAGCATGTACAGTGAATGCCTTAATGAGCAAGACCTGAAATTCTCTGGGTACTAGAAGCTCTGTTGACCTTCCAAGCAATGATGGACTTTATCATGAAGTCCATCATGAAGGGCCACCTCTGAGCCCATGCCACAAAAATCTTGCTACCTAAATGAAATATGTATGTTAGTGTTCATTGCATAGTGGAGGCAATTTATATGAATGCAGCAACATGCTAATTCATGCAGAGCTGCCTTATTGAATGATGACCAATTTAGATCCTTGAGAGTTTGATCTTTATATCACACAGTTGTAAATCTTTATTACACAGTTGTAAAATGCTTTAGCTCCTCAAGGTCCATTTCCAGGAGGTTACACACAGTACTATATTACTAGAGAAAAATAGTAAAGAAATAGAAAACAAACAATCCATACCTCATCTCGATTTAAG
>VXBN01005698.1:157235-168326 GCA_013397395.1 Sinosuthora webbiana | reverse complement strand
TGGGGGCTTATCTCCCAGTAGTAGGCACTATGAATGCAAATTTGAACACCATTTCCAAAAACAGAAAATTCCCAAAGTAACAAAAATTCACCAGATCCTTCAATGCAAAGTGAAAGGCATAATATCATTAAAAATAAATGCCACAAAAAAAAGTTAAATGAACATAATAAAATAGAGTCAAGGAAGCTTCAGATTATTTATACCAGGTGAGTCTCTTGTTCCTATAATTGAAGCATTCACCATCAAACCAAAGTATATTTTTCTCAAGTGGAATTCAAGCTATTTTTCCTCAAAATACTTAACATGGTGAAACATGTCACCTCCAACAACAATTCTAAAGATTTTTTTGCCTGAGGATGGCCTTTGCAAGGAGATATATATATATATATTCATACCTAACAAGCAAACCCAGCTTCTTCCAGAAAGATTCTTTGCTTCTGTTTAAATGTCAAAAGTAGCCTACAAAACCAAACTGTTGCCAAACCCAGACTGTGTGAATGTCACAGTGAGGCATGCTACATACTTACTGTTTACTCATTTTTTATGCATGTCAAATTCTGTCAGTTTCACCTTAAAGAAATGCTGTATTTCAGAAGCAGCTACCTGCAGCCTACAGTAAAATAAAACTTATGCTCTGCATGGATCAGTAGTTACCAGTGTTTCCCACCATTAGGATGAATAAAGGCACTTTACACACCTGTTTCTCAAGTTTTAACACATCTGAGTTTCTACTATCAGAAAAAGTATTTCAGACACATTCATTCAAATTGCTATTTCCCTTACTTCTTCATACAGTTAATATGGGTGATTTTTTAGGTGTCTTTGGTATAACTATATATAACTATATATATATAGTCATGGAAAGATCTCTTGGACAGTTAACCTCCAATTTCTGAAGACTATTATATCCAGTGGTATCAGAGGGCTTGCTGTGCCACTATGTTTCACATCTTTTAAGAATTGAAGTATTTCATTCTAGGTCAGAAAATTTTCAGATTGAAACCCATTGTTATATCATGTAAGTCCAAAGCAGACAGTTCTGTGTCTACTTGAAGCCTGATGGAATCACAGCTCCTCGGGGACAGAAGGAGTGTAAGTTGGTGCCCATTTATAATCATACCACTCTTGTGATAATTCAACACAGTGAAATAAGAAAATATTGTATTCTCTTTACTCAAGAGATTTTTTTTTTTGAATGTGTGCGCCTTTAGCTTCTCCTCTTTTGGTGTTTGTAAATTACCACTTTAACTAATAAATCAACCTCTGTTGGCATCAAAAAACCCCCAAATCCTCAGTCATACAAACACTTTTATGACCTTTAGGTGGCAAGGTCTTTGAGGTGTGGGCTGGAGAGGTGGCCCTTCATGATAATCTAAGATAGGTAAAGCCTACTGGTAGGTGGAAAGGCAACAAAGCTTTTGGTGATGCCCACCGAGAGGACCAGAGACAACGGACTCTCACTGTAATACAGGAAGTTCCATCTGAACATCAAGAAATATTTTTCAGTCTGGAAAAAAGTAACTTAGGTCAGGTTGACTGAACATTGACACAGATTGTCCATGGAGGCTGTGGAGTCTCCCTCCTTGGATATGTCCAAAAGCCTTCTTCAACCATAAACACTTTAACTGATTATTTTTTTTCCAACCACTCATGTTCTCCAAAATTCGCAAATACACTGACTTTGCAGTCAGCGGTTTCACCACGGTATTCATGTTGGTGAGGGAGGTATCACCACAAACTGTCAACATCTGAAGTCCCTTTGCTGGAAGCAACATGGTGCCCATGTTGATGATTTTCTCTTCTGCAACTCATTTTTTTAATTCTTTTTCCCCATGTAGGGTCTTTTACAACTTTATTTTTTCAGTGATCTCTAGCTGCAGACTGCATCCAAGTTTACTTTGTGTAGTACCTTTTACATATGTTAGACAATGTTTCTTTGTGTCTTTTGTTACCCCTAAAACCATTTTGTCCAGCTCTAGACCTGTGTTGCTTTTTCAGTGAACATTACTGAGCTGGTTATAAATGTGGGGTCTCCATTGCTGGGGGAAACTCAGTAAGATTTGGCAGCTCAAAATAGATAAGGCTGTTGGAGCTGCATTCCCCCAGCTCCACATCAACAGCTCCAACAGTAGTGAGACTGAGTGGGATGAGCCTGGGCAGAGTGTTCCTCAGGAGTGGGTAATTTGGATTCCTGCCTCCCTGTGATCCTCTGATCCTGTGGAGGCAGGCCTTTAACAGGGTGATGACTAGTGTGGTGGGCCTCAAAGGAACTACACCAGAATTTGAGCTTGCCCATCCACTTTTGTCTCTGTCCTCCTTTGTGGATGCAGATGAGCTTTTACAACATGATGTCATCATCTTGTGATCCATTCCTTACCACCACAGAGTTGCACTGTCTGTGATGCATCCTGTGCCTCTGATTCTGAAAACATCTACGGTCCTTGGCAGAAATATCTCTTTCTACCTGGAAAAACTGCTTGTTACTTGTATGTCAAATGATAGTACCACACAAATATAAAGAACAGTAAACCGTATTATATGTGGATACCTGATCCACAGTTGGAGAAATGGTTTCACAGTCAAATCAAGTAAGACCTGGAGAAAGGTCAAGAGAAACACACAGAACAGATTTGACAAGCCTTTTTCCTGAGCCTGGGCAAACTCAGGACAAAGTTTATGGCCTGTTACTAACACTGGCAATACTGTATTATGGTTGCACTGCACCACAGTAAAGCAATCAGGAACAAAGGGTCTAGTCATCCAGACCACATCTTTCAGTCCACATCACTCAGTAACAGCCCTTTGGATGTGCGCTCCGGAAAAAAATTTTACTGGGTAATCAACTATTCATGACTTTCCAACCTAGGGATTCTCAGAGCTTTGTTTGTGATATACAAAGAATTTCTGAAATCCCCTGGATGTTGACTTTCCCCCCTATATCCTCATGCTTTATAAACTTCTCCATGCACTGTAAAGGCTGCATTTCCTGCTGCACCATGGCCTTTGCAAAACAGATCTGCATAGATGGGTGAAGACAAACATTAATTCCTCTACTTGTACATAACCTGAAAAATGTGAATCAGCACCCGTTTATTCAAAGATTTTTGTCTTCATCAGTGCAGTGCGGTGGTTAATGGCAGCAAATTCAGAATATATGAATACCAAGGAAATCAAAAGAATTTCACTAAAAAGGTGTAAATCTCCCATACTAGAGATTGACATGTCTTTATCAGAGAGTCATCTGTTTTTACCTATCCAGGTAGACAGATGTGGGTCTGTGGATAGACACAGCACTAGAATGTGTCTTTCTTCCAAATTACTTTTCAAAGTGAGCTGCCGAAAGACCACATCCATATCTGGGCAGTAGATGGAATAACTGGGCATCTATAAATCATTGTTTATTGCCAGCATGCCTTGTAAAAACCCTCTTTTTCATCAAGCTGCCTGAAGAAATACTAGCAACTTGCAGTCCTGGTATCTGGGCAGCCACAGGGATAGAAACTAAAATTTTTTGATGCTCAATGACCCAAATATTGAAAGACCAGGAAACAATACTGCTAATTGCCAGTAAGGTCCCATCTACTGATTCCTTTCCTCATTTTTTAGCATTTTTCTTCTCAAAGAGTACTGATGGATGATTTCAATTATTAGACAGAAATGTACATGGCTTGTGGGAATTTGTAAAATAGATTGTTTAGAACAATTACTTGTTAGTACTTCTTAACAACTACTTGTTGTTAAGAACTTCTTAACAACTACTTGTTAAGAACATCTATAAGAGAAAGCTCCAACAGCAGACTCATAACAGAGTTTTCCAGAGCTGGAAGAAAGATTGCAATCCTAACTCTGCACTTACATAACAACAGCAGAAAAATATTGAAAAAAGATTTTTATATCGGAGTTGATATTGCCACAAGAACTCCAACTGGGAATTTGCATTTGCAAAATTTTTTGTCAGTTAGTAAGCCTTCTCAAAATAGGCACTGATCATTAACTTAAAAAATAGTTGAACAAGTAGAAATAATGCAATATTCTATAGAATGCCTATGAATTAAGTGGAAGTTCAATGTTTATAAAAAAAATGTCAGTGTTTTTGATTGTTTTAAATGTTTAGATCTGAACCTTGGAGTAGACTTGCTACTTCACAGGACTGTAAGAAATTGACATGTAAGAGGACCTATTTAACTTTTTATAAATATTTTTGAATAGCTTTAAAAACAAATTAAAATAGAGGCAGTTTTTCCTTTTTAAATAAGAGATACAACAAGACATTTTCATCTGCTTTGGTCAAGTCACATCAAATTATGTCACATCACAGAATATGTTTAACCTAATGTAATACAGTACAAGTGAAATGTCTGCATCAAAATTTAAAGGACTAATTTAAAAGAAGCAAAAGAAAGTAAGAAATATAACACTTAGGTTTCCTTATTCCAACATATCTCTGCTTTCTTGTCACAGACAGATGCCCCTATATTCTCAGAATAGGTAGCAGGTACTTCATATCCAGATGGTTACAAATAATATTGAAGAAATAAAAAACCCAAAAATCCCCAAATACCAACTGCACCCCCACGCCCGTCCTTACGATTCCATTGAAATGCCACTTACTTTTTTCTTGTAATGGGTCTTGACAAGAAGATGTTCATGCTGTGTGACTTTGAAAATGCCCTTTTCTGGCAGACAGCTTTCCTGCCAGTGCTACTCTTTCCTTGCTTTAAACAACAGGAACAGGGGCCAATTTAAAGTCCAGGACTTAACTAATTTGAGATTCAGAGACTCCCCGTGAAGCAATTGTTCGCTTGGATGGGCATACTGTCTTCATTATTCCATAGATTTTGAAGAACTTACGTATTCAGTGACTGAGGTACATTCTTTGCACTGTCAGTAACATAAGTGATGCGATTGTCCAAAAAAAGAAAGCACATTTCTGTTTCAGAATGCATAGTGGGATATTCCATCCCACACAGATGGGAATGCACAAAACATACGTATATACTAGGATTAAATTATATCCTGTGGAGATGAGTTGGACAGGTTTAAAAGAAAAAGAAATTTTCAATAGCCTTTGAACAGGATACTCTGAAGATGTGAATATATGCTTTATTCATCTTGTTCAAAATATGGAGATAAATTCTCTGCTTCCTTTGAAGAATTTTCATATTCCCTACCCTCATTCAAATTATTGGGTGACCTTGGTACTTCTCCCCCAAGCAGTTTGGTTAAGTGTGCTAGAAATTCTTGCTATCCTTCAAATAGATAACTCTTTTTTTTTTTTTTTTTTTTTTTACATACATNAAATTTTTTTTTTTTTTTTTTTTTTTTTTTTTTTTTTTTTTTTTTTTTTTTTTTTTTATGGGGAAGTAATAGAAGACTAAGGAATAAAGGAAAACAAAATAAAAATAAAGATAACCTCTTGTGCTTTAAAATCTAGGGAATTATTCTCTGAAATTCATTTGGAAAAAAAAATCTATATTTTAAAATTACTGATCAATCAATGATCTCATTTTTTCCCCTTAGGTTCCTGCTAGTAATACAAATTCACCTTACAAATTAAGGATCTGGCATCTGGTACCTCAAATTTCTGAAACTGTAACCTTCTTCCAAATGCAGGCCAGTACTAAACCCAGAAGACTGAAATATTAAAGACAGAGCATCATGATCTAGATCATTTAGAAGGTAAACTTTCTTAGACTAAAACTGTAAAATGGGAATGTTTTAGGAGGAATATGATCAAAATTTTAGGAAGAATAAAATCAAAAAAGGCTAAAATTTAAGTCTTAGATGTGTTAATCAAATTTGTATGTCAATCTGTTTTCTAATCTAGCCTTGTCTTCTGTGCACTGTGCTTCCTCATGGACATAGATTTAGACTGGACATAGATTTAGACTGATCTAGACAAATGCCTTAGATGAAAGTCCTTGACAGTTTTGCATTTCTAATCTGTGTTGTTGGATGAGCACAGGTAAAATCATGGAAAGTATGCATTCCACAAGCATGTCCTAAATCCAGCTTTTCCAAAAGACTGCAAGAAGCCTTTGAATTCCACTTACATCCCTTCAAGAAATAATATGAAATCTTTCAGGAACCTACAGATGTCTACTTCTTACAGAGTAGAAATTTTTCAAAGTTTAATATACTTTTGGGATTATATTTCAATCTATTTTTTCAGGCGTAAAAATAGGATGGACACTTGAGACTAAGTCAAATAGGGAATAAAAATATTCATTACAGTATAAAAATATTTGTATTGGACAAACGGCACAATTTCCAGTGAATATTACGCTAGACTGTACAGACACTTTAGTTAAACAGAAGGAGAGAAGGAGAAACAGACATGCAGACAGATGATCTGATAACTCTGCCAACTGCTTACTCACTTCTTTTAATAACACCTAAAAGTAACAATCTGCTGTCTAGGCTACAGTATCCAATTTCATTCTGTAATTTTCTCTATGGGTTTGTTGCATCGTATTGAAATACTTGGATATAAATCTGTGGTCCTGATGTTTGATTAAAAAAAAAAAAAAAAAAAAAAAAACANCACCACCAAAACCCAATCAAACACCAAAACTCCAAAGGATTCAAGCATGAAAGACCCTAAATACATTGCTAAACAAACACATTTTTAAACAGCTTAAATTACTTAAATACTTACTGAATTCTCTAAAGGAAGTGAAGGAGACATTTTTTTTTTCTTTTCTATTGATACATTTATTTCTTGCTGGTGTTCTCTCCTACCAGGACACACACACAAGTGTTAACATCATATTTCTTCAATATTTCAAGCGTTTCAGGAAGGGTGAGGTTTAAGAAAACCCAAAAAAACTCTAGCTGTTTGGAAGCTAGCAATTTTTATTCACTAGATGTCTAAATTTCATATATGGTCAGTCAATTGAGCCACCAACAAGAGTGAGATTAACCTAAAATCAGTGTAGAAGTTCTGTACTTTGCAAGAATTTCTAGAGGTTCTTATTTTGTGTAGAAGAAGCCCTCATAAACTACTTAAATGCTTACTTTTTAGATGGTAGCAAGATTTTAAGATGATAGAAGTTAAGTAACATTAATCTCATTATTACTTTCTGCTTAGATGTATCTTGCTTATTACAAGTATCCTTATGTAGAATGACAGAAATAGAAGAAATCTCAAAAGCTACAGTTTTTTTTTCAAACCCCTTTTGTTAGCAAGTTCCAAGCACTTGAAGTAATTCAATGTATTTCTTTACTTTAGAATCTGATCAAAAGCCTAAAGTCAGTTGAAGGCCTACTGATAATTCAATGGGCTATAAATCCTATTAATATTTCCTCTATTATTCTTATTGTTATTTCTCTTATTTGGGATACCAAAGACCAGGAAAAAATTGTTATCTAAAACTACTGTTTCAGTTTCTCTCCAACAAATAGCTTGAAAAATGATAAAATTTATGAGTTGGGTTTCTTTTTCATTTAGATTTTCTTTTTAAGATGAACATAATATACCCACATTGACAGTGATAAAATGTAATGGAATACTTTCTTTGCTATGATAAATAGAGACTCAAAAATAACCTTTTAGATCAGAAATTTTTCACTGACACTATAAAATTTACTTATTTACTGATTAGAGGCATTATAAACTATCCATATATACTTTAAGTGGATAATGGTCTGAATGGTGCGCTGTAGTTAAGATATTGGTATATCAGCTCCAAAATATTTTTCATTAAAAATGCTTTTATGTTATCTATTGTTTTGTTCTCCCATTTGAACCAAAAACTTCTTTAAAAAGGCAGTATTTTCACTGCTGAAACAGAATCACAGTTATGGAGGAGAAATATATTTGGACTTCATTATTTCTCCTCATAAATTTGGAAGAGAAAATCCAAGGTATTTGGGCTTGATTTGAAACTCGGATGTTCATTTGATAAAACTTTCATAGCATTCCTGCTGAAATCAAGCTATACTAGTGAGCCTAGTAGCAGATCTGTCCTTATTGTTATATTTCCCAAGCTATTGGTAGCACAGGACTTTGCTAATAAATGAAAAGGTGAATTTCTTTGCTTTGTTAACTTTTTGTTCATAAAAGTCTGTTAAGGTTGAGGAAGGCTTTCATCTTTCTTAGTGATAGAGAATATGAGTCATGGATCGTTAGACTGAAATACAATAATAAAAGGTTGAGAGTAGTTTCTCTAAGCCAAAAGAAAATAAGGCATGAAATAAGGTTAAATATTCTGAAATATCTAAATTATTTAGGAACCTAAAATCAGTGTTTAGACGTATGTTGTTATCTTGAATCCTATATAGATCTGGAAAACAAGAATTCTCACTTCTTGATGTTGCTCTCTGAATAGTCCTTCCGAGTTCCCTGAATGGGACTCATCTCATCTTCCTTAAACATCCACATTACATCTGAATTAATAAACCAGGGCTCTCTTTATAGTTGGTAGAGAATAATAGGCACTCTCAGGGCGCAGTTCACCTGACCTACTTCAGATGCCTATTTTAGGATAAGAAGAATTGTGACCTAGAAGTGCCTGTTTCTCTTCTTTGACTTCTAGGGAGCCTCAAGTGATTAGCTCGGGTGCAGACAGCCTTTATGTGTACATTTAGCCAAATTAATTCCTCCTTTTTATTGTGATTTATATCTTTGGGAATTTTGTGTACCAAAGTACTTATCCATACTTATCTGACTTTTCTTCATGAAAAAATATCTATCTGTACAAAAACATTTCTTGTGTTACCACTCATGTTAGTGCCTAAGTTTTCAGCTTATTACCAGAAATATAATTAATTTTCAAAGGGATAAAATATAGCAATATAATTCTATATTTAGTCAAGTAAACAAAAATGCAAGTTATTGGAGCTCAAAGACAACATGACATTATAAGTTGTGATTCATACAAACAGACTAAACACCTAGCTGCAGGTATTCCTGGAGGAGATAATGAAGGATTATCTCTCTTTCACCTAACTCCCCATTATCTTTCTTAGCTCTGGTTCCAAAAAGTCACATGCCAAAATCTATATTAAGAGCAAATCCCATTTAAAAAATCTCAAAACAGCAGGGGAAAAAAGTACCTATCTTGTGGGGAGCTCTACTTGCATATTTTTACTCATCAATTGATGGAATGGAGTTCTGGTCGCCTCTTGGTCTGACTGACACAGCAGGAAGGGCCACCTGTGATGCCCTTTCACTTCAGGCTGCAGCTGTTCCTAGGAAGCTCTGAAAGAAAAATCCAGAACAGGGAGGTGAACATGGTTATATTGAAGTATTAAAGATAACTCAGTAGTTTTTCTTACGTCTTTCCTCAAACACACACCATTGTTTATAATCTATTTTTCATTGGTCCAGCTGCTGTTTTAAAACTATTTACATATAACATGAGAGAAGTGAGCCAACAATGAATTTCTGAGGCAGGATGTACTACTTGTGTCAGGCAGCACTTTCATCAATTAGTGTGGCAGCTTTTATAACTTGCTAACAGGAAGATCTTCGACAGGACTTTGTGTCTGGGGTTTTGAAGTTACTAAACACCACTACTTAGTCAATATCTAAGTTCAGAGTAAGCTATTAATGAAAAAAGCTAAGCAGACCTAGAAAACTTTAAAAATTTAGGAAGCTTATGTCAGAGAGTCCAAAAAATGTTAGCCTGCTTTTCGGAGTTTTTGTCTTTAAAACTATTTTTTACACTTTTAATATTTATTTAATTATTTATTTTGAAGATCACTTCTATTTAATTTTTGTGTTTCTTTCTCCTTTCATTTCAAGTTTCTATCCTCCTGCTCAGCTCCACCTGCTTAATGGAAGGACATTTTTATGCTTGTCTCTTTCACTCTTTGGTTTACTGACTCTTGATTTTGTATTGAATAAGATCTGGGCACAGGACAATCTTTTCTACCTTGCCCTAGTTTCCCTGGAAAAGAAAGCATGGTGGAAGCATGGTGGAAGCTACTACACTCTTCAAAGAGTTTTGTTTAAAATTCAGAATTTCCTATTTCAGCAATGTGTGTGAGTAGCAAACAAACACAACAAACACAGAACAATCTGTACATCCTTGCAAGAATTTTTTTTTCCTTTTTGAAATTTTTTTTTATATTTGCTGCTTGCAGCTGATACTCAGACCCCTCAGGCCGTGTTCCATCATGCAAGTCAGTAATTATGTTGTACCCAATCTTTATTTGTATGGGTAAAAAGTAAATATTGCAGCTTTTTGTGAAGGCAACTACAGAACCATATTGCTTTCTTATCTGCCCCTGGAATGAAAAAGAATAAGTGTTTCTGTACTTTTTTTTTTTTTCCCTAATCCAAATACATTAGTTGAAAAATGTTATACTGTTTAAATGATGAATAAACTAGAATAATTCAAAACTTATTGATATGCATAATGGAATGTATGCCCATGCTTTGTTTCTGTAATTTTTTTCTGAAATCTGAGGTTTTCTGTAAAAAGAAAAAAAGACATGCTCTGTTAAAAATAAATAACTCAAATCTGAGGTTGAAAATTTATTTTTCCATGAAAACACAAATCCTATATATGCAGGAGCCCTATGTACACAGTAGTCCACTATAGATGACTGAGACAGGATGATGATGTCAGTCAGTTAGCCTTTAAAGAATTAAGAGACACATCAAAATCTACTGCCCTTGTTCTTGCGGAGGTCTTCAACTCACTGAATGTTAACTGGGAACACCACACAGCTGGCACAAACAGGCCCAGAAGATTCCTAAAACACTTGGATGAAAACTTTGTAGTGGGAACTGACAAGGGAAAATAACCTCCTTGATTTGTTGCTGTGTTAACAGAGGAGGTCTCATGAGTGAAAAGGTGATTCCTGTCTGTCTTGAACAGAGTGACTAGGAAGTAAATGAATTTAAAATATCTGTTAACAGGAGGAAAAATGCCAGTAAAACATCAAGCCGGAATATGAAGAAAGCAGACTTCTGGCTGCTCAGGGAACTAGTGAGTAAAGTTCCCTGAGAAAATGCTTTCAAAGGTTCTGGCATCAATCAGTGTAAGTCATTTTAAGCACCACCTCCAAAGCACACAGGAGTAGCCAATTCCAAAATGTCAGAAGTCAAGCAGTTGAGGGAGAAGGCTGGTTTGGCTGAGC
>VXBN01005698.1:136822-157224 GCA_013397395.1 Sinosuthora webbiana | reverse complement strand
TTTTTTTTAAAAAAAAAAAAAAAAAAAAAAAAAAAAAAAAAAAAAAAAAAAAAGGGCATGCCCAGTGGAATTGGTCAGAGCACCAAGCCTGACAGAGTCCAAGATGTATTTAGACAACTCTCTCAGGCATATGGTGTGATTCTTGGGGCTGTCCCATGCAGGGCTGGGAGCTGGGTGTTGATGATCCTTATGGCTGCCTTCCAATTTAGGTTATTCTATGATTCTATACGTATTTATAGAACAATTACCTGGAGGTTTAAAACAGAGTAGTAGCAAGGCATGTTCTTCTAGACAAATACTAGAATTCTGTTAGAATTTCATCCTTGGGAATCTTGCCCTTGCTCAGCACTGATTCCTATCAATAATATCCTTAAGCAAATATATCCATCTTCCCCTTGCTTTCTCTTTGTAGGTTTGAGCTGGATTCTGTATGAATGATCCCTTATTTTCCAGAAAGCGCGGTAATCTTTTTTTCTTTCAATACTATTGTTCCAATGTTATTTTCAGTTCCATTTAAACAGAAAACTACTTCTTAGAGAAGTGGAAGGGAAATGTTATCATTTCCCCATAGTAAATTATACATATTGCCTTGGGAAATAGCATTTTTGTGAATAATCAAGAAACAGGGGCTAACAGTTAAATGTGTTTGAGATGACTCTCTGTCATTTTTTTTGCACCCTGTTTAAATGAAGGTGCTGGCAGATCTTGTAAAGCCACTTTTTAACCAATCTAAAAGATAAACCTGAATATCCACAAAAAGAAAGATGGAGCATTTCTTGGAGATGAGTTGGCAACCAAAAATCTTGGCCGAAAAGGCTTATCAAGCCAAGTCGTTCAATTACATTAATCCTTCTTAAATTCTTTTAATAAGGTAATTATTGCTATTATAAACTGGGGAAAAGAAATCTGTGTGCAGAGTTGGAGACAGTGTAATCAATAATGAAACCTGCATCCTGCCTCTTTTGTTAATCACTGTTGAAGCTCAAGGGAAAGAGTAAAGCAGTATCAGTAACCATATATCAAATGCAGAGCTAAATAACGTTATCCCTGGCCAAACCCATGCTCATGTTTTTCTGTCTAGATATTTGCTCTATAACTAATTGGACAGCAAATTTAACATCTTTATGAATGAGATAATTTAGGATGTTTTCTTACTGCTTAGAATCAATAAAAAAGAAAAACACTTTTTTTCTTTTAATTGATTTAATTAAATACCTCACCATTCAACCTGAAAAACTAAATAAACAAAATACTTTAGGGAATGACTTCCTATATTTTCCCTTTATGAGTAATGACTTAGTATTTCTCAGATTTTTTCATTGCATTTGCATTTTTTTTTTTGTTTATAACGGCTTCTTTGAACTTCATCAACCTGCAAAAAGGTTGCATTTGTCAAAGATGTTGTATTTGTCCTCACTGAAAACACGACGTCCACTTGCTGTACCATTGCATACAGTTAGTACATCCCAAATGCACAACTTATCTTTTTTAAATTTCACGAGGTTTCTGTCAGTCTGTTTTCTAGCTTTTTCAGGTCCTCTGAGTAACATTTATGGCCTCCCATAGTGACTACTCTGCAAAATTTGGTGTTTCCTCCCTGGAATATACTCATCCCACACAACCTTTATAAAAAGTTTGGCCCCATTATTGATACCCAAGGGAAAACATTGTTAACTGACCTCCAGCTGGACTTTGTACCCGCTGATTACTATTTCTGAGTTATGATTACCATTTCACCAGAAGTCTCATCATAAAAGACTATGTTGTTACTAAAGCACAATTTTTTCTTCGTAAATCTATGTTGACTGTTTGCAATCACCTTATTCTTTTTCAGGTGCCAGAAAATACCTTTTAGAAGATTTGCTCCATCACCTTCCCAAGGGCAGAGGTGAGGTTTATTGACAGATAGGTAGGTGGATATGATGTTTACATGTCAAAGTTTTAGTAGTGGAGGTCCTGCAGAGGTGGCACCTGTGACCAGGTGAAGAGAACAGAAGCTGCCCCTATCTTGAAGAAAGACAGTTCCAG
Source organism: Sinosuthora webbiana (assembly GCA_013397395.1). NCBI lineage: Eukaryota > Metazoa > Chordata > Aves > Passeriformes > Sylviidae > Sinosuthora > Sinosuthora webbiana. The sequence continues at coordinate 155,196 of VXBN01005698.1, read as the reverse complement.
CTAGCTCTAAGATGAACCTGCCACTGGCCGAACCTGAGTTAGTCAGTGCCTCTGTAACAAAATATTTAAGAAAGGGTAAAAAACTGTCTTTCAACAGCTCATAGAGAGATGAGTGAGAATATATGAAAGAAACAGCTCTGCCGACACCAAAGTCAGTGAAGAACTAAACAAACAAAAGGTGAATTGGGGCTTAAATCTTTCATCATCAATGGACAAACTATCCTCATGGACAAACTGTCCTGCAGTTGTCTAGACATGAAGAACTTTCTATCTGAAAAAAGAAATATCCATGTCTCTCCATCTCTACCTGAAACTTGTGGGTTCTAGACATTACTGGGACAGGACCTTCAGGTGATTCAAACAGGAAGTATAGTATCTGTAAACTGTCACCAGCTTCCTTGTGAAATAAAGCAAGAAAAATACCAAACCAAAAATAGCAACTTCCCCTCCACCCAATTTATGACACAAAAATTTATATGCATTAAGACAAGCATAGATACTAACAGAAAATTCAGGTTTATGACATAAGGTAGTCACATGAAAACCAGATGGCAGAATACCTCCCTTTCAGTGGTTTCAATATGGAACTGGGTAGGTTTATATTGGACATATGGAAGACATTTTATCACGAGGGTTGTGAGATGCTGGAATGGGTTGCCCAGAGAATTTGTGGATGCTCCACCTCTGAAGGTGTTCATGGCCATGTTAAATAGGTCTTTGAGAAACTTGATTCTTTGAAAGATGTCCCAACCCCTGGCAGGTGGGTTGGAACTTTAAGGTCCCTTCCAACCCAAACCATTCTGTGATTCATACTGTGATTCTACAAAACTTCAGGCAATTTGTGATTTGTTTGGTTAGTGGGTTTGGTTTGTTTGCGTGTTTGTGGAGATGGTTTGTTTGTTATCAAGCCTCTAAAAAGTTCCTTTGCTTTGAAAATATTTGGGTTCTTTTTAATAAAACTCATTTCCATTAAATCTGACCAGCTACAAGTACACAACTCTGATGCAGAGAGGATAGCTAGGTGTTTCAATATATAATTACCAGCTGCAGTATACTACATGGGGAAAATGACAAAGAACAGAATAAATGATAAAATTATCTGCAAAAATCAGGTAGCAAAACAAAACTTCAGCTCTAACTGGTGGATCAAAGGCCTATTTTGTGACAGATAACATTCTGAAAAGAAATGTATAGAGACTAGAAGAATGAGATTTTCTTCAGCTGGAAGCATTCCAAACTGATATATTAGGTCATTTTCAATACCCAAGTTGGATTAGCATTTGCCATAATCCTCAGAAGAAAGAGATACTTCAGAGATATGTTAAAAGAAAAATTACAATGGAACTTTGAGAAACAAAAGAACAAAGAACTTCAAAATTACTAATATGAAGCAGATATTTAACAGCCCCTTTGTCTGAATACTGAAGTTTATCAAAACATGAGGCTAAGAAGATGAGGAAAGAATTGCAGATGGGGAATCAAACTCTTCCTATGCCTGCTTTCTTTGCTGGATTGGGCGCTTGTTACAGATTTAACCTATAAAGTGTAAGACTGCATATGAACAAAGAAAATAAATTTGAGACAGCTTATAAATGAGATATAAAGCTTTTCTGGCATCTGAAATTTTAGTGAAAAAAGAACTTAAATCATTGAATGATTTAAAGTGAATTGTAAAAATACTTGGAAAAATATTTGGAGAAAAGGGGAGCAGGAAGGATAATAATGGAAGTCTGATTTTGAAACCTGACACTGTTTTTATGATAAGTAATTTTTCATGAAAACATATTTCAACATCAGTCCAGATGATCAGTCTGAATAACTGACATTCTGCTTTTGACCCTGGAAAATACTAGCATAGGTAAAAGAACCAAAATAATAACTTATAATTTAAAATGCAATTATGATTAACAGAAGAAAACAAAAACAAAAACCAACAAAATAACCAACCAACCAAAAAAACCCAAGTCAAAACCAAAAACCCCCAAAACAGTACACACCACAACAAAACTATTCCTCTATGCATCCTTTTGAATTCCAGAGTTATTTTGAAATCTTGCTTTGCTAAAATGAGGTTCAAACTCAGAGCTAAATCTAATGAAAATAAAAGGTGGAAAAGTATCTTAAAAGTAAAACAAGTTAACAGGGATCATTGGAGAGTTTCAAGAACAATGCTGGATTCTATAAAAAAAGCCCTTAAACTACTTTGTTTCTGTGATTGCCAACTTGATTTTATCTGGCTGAGAACCACCATTATCTCAAAAAAATTTACTAACTTTACAAGGAGGAGGAAGAAGAATGACAAACTTCTTAATTTTCCTCATGCATTTTAATTTTAATTTTTTATTTCTTGTGTGGTTTATAATTCACATATTTAGGCCTTCAAATTTTGTTCTGTGCTTATGATGTAATGTAGCTAAACCAAGTATGCAGAGATGTAGCTATTAAATTAAATTATCTAAGAATATAAGAAGAAATGGAATTTTCTGAAATGTAATCTGAAATCATCTGAGATTGAAGAAAAATACTGGAATGAAATAGTAGATTTTTTAAAAATGTAACTATAATTTTTTTTCTTATTTCAAGTTTCTGAATTAATATTTTATAAATATATGTCTATCACTATGATCAATAGCATGGCTGAATTCAAATAAAGCATGAAAAACCTTCAACAGAATGAACTTTTAGAAATATAGAAATTCATGGATGTAACCCATATGTTCAATAGCAATAGAAAGAACTAGAGGAAGTGTCACTCTCCTCAGATCAAAAGAAGAAATGTATTGAAGAAAAACATGGATAAACCCATTGTAATAAGTAAGAATTTATGCTGGAAAATGGTGAAAGGAACAAGTAATTTAATACAGACAGGATAAGACATGGAAGCAGTAGAAGATGTAGAAATAGCAGAGAAATTTAAAGTTTCTCGTCCATAAATGGAAACAAAAAAGTAAGCAAGTTATTGAAAAAGGAAATATATATTTTTATATAACAATCCTAGAAGCAGACTTAATAAATGTTTCTACTTCATAAGCATCTAAGGAAAATACCCTACAAAATTATTTTAAAAATAAGTTAGTGATGTGTAGGGTTTTTTTTGTTTGGGGTTGTTTTTTTCTTTTTTTAGAGGGAAGTTCTCTTGTGAAAAACAAGTCATATTAACAGTGATAATATTGGGTTTATGTTAGTTAAATTTTTAAATTATCAAATGCCAGATTTAACACTACTGTCATTTGCCATTAAGTAAATAAAATGGGTCTATTCCCTCTCTCATCAGAGCACCATATTTCCTAAATATTGCGACTGATATATGATTTTTACCTAGTACAAAACGATCTGATGTTTCAATTCAAATATTACTACTTTTGTGGGGTTTGGGCACTAATTTTCCTCTATGATCCAGTAGTTATCAGGAGTCGAATCCTTTTTCAAGTGTCAGATTAATGTTTTTGATGTATGCAAGGCAAAAGCTGCAGCAACTATAGTGAACTTTTTTATGTGGTTTGCTCTTCAGTAGAAACTTTGCTTTAGATATATGTTGCTTTTCAAGATTACAGCTGAAAAATAAACAAGGTAATTTTCAATACTCTTTAAAACATTAAAGTTTGATACGTTTGGTCTGTTGCTGTTTTTTTATGTCACATGTATATAAAATTAAAACTTGTGCACACAATTTCAATAAATAGTGATATTACTCGCTAAGTTAAAAATCTGTATGTTTAAGCAAAATGTATTCTTGAATGCTCTTATCCTTGGACAGAGTTGTTCAAGTGAACTCCCAGACACAGACACTATTTAAATTACTGTAGACTTAAACTTTGCTCAAGACTGTAGCACCACTCAGTTGTTTGAAAGTTCAAATACAATAGTAGGTGCTTCTTTTCCCCACCTCCCACTGGGGAGCTTATTTCATAACAGTGCCTGAAGCTACCCCCTACAACAATGCACTTGGTAAAATAAAGAAGATGTCTCTCAAGTTACCTGTCTTGCTCTCCACTTGAGCCTTATGGCTGAGAGACACAGATTAAGTGAGAAGAAGTAAAGAGGGACCCTGGGGAAAGGTGAAAAGAACAAGGAATTTGGGAAAGTTAAGAGGACCTAGAGACTCACAGACAGGTCATGGAAGTTGTATAAGGATAAAAAATGGCCTGTAGATGTTCAGCAAAGTGCTGGTTAAAGATATAGGGAAAGTAGGGAAAGAAGAAGATGCTAGTTCACAGGAGCTAGTTAAATGAACAAGATACCTACCACTGGGTAGAAGTAAAGGGTAATATTCAAAGACAGAACTTAAAAGTGGGTACATGATACTATAAGAAACCATGATACTATAAGAAACATAACCTATGTTATTGCAATTTGCATTTGGATTTGATTGATAACACACATATTTAATATGCATTCATTGTAAAATGTGTTGGTTTTATACTGTACATGCTATTCATCTTACCTAGTTTCAGAAGTCTAAAAGTTAGCCATTAAAGTGTCACTAAGTCATCAAATGTCCACCTAAAGTCAATGACGAAAAATAATCACGACTGAAGTGTTATTTAGATGTTCTATTTTGAATAATTATCATAGGATGATACAAGTCACCTTTTGGAAGTCTTAAGTGTTTTTAAATGAAAAATTACATCAGAGGAATTTTATCCAAGGAAACCAGCTCTTTAAAAAGTAAATAATGTGGATAGCTTAGTAAGTAACTAAATAAAATTGTGTAAAATCAACTCCCTTAAAGCTACAAGTAAGAATTGCTGCACTTCTTTGGTGATCAATATTTACTATTTAATCTGAGATGTGGGCAAAAAATTCTTTCCACAGTATTTTATGCTGTGTTTTCATTTTGCTGGAGTTAAAAAGAAAGCTTTAAATATGAAACAGTAAATAAACCCAAGTGACCAACCTAAAGGAGCTCAGAGGCCAGCACTGAAGTTTATGTAAGTATGGGCAGATTTACATTTCATTTCTGTAAGGAATACTGGTTAAGGACTTTCAGAGTGATTTTTCTGGTCATTGACCCTGAACATGTTGAAACACAGTGTGCTGAGTTAACCTTGGCTAGGCATCAGATTCCCATCAAAGTCACTCTGTGACTCCTCTCCTCAGCTGGACAGGGGACAGAAAACATAGCAAAAGGCTCATGAGCTAGACACATGGAGAGATTCCTCATCAATCACTGTCACAGGCAAAACACACTTGCCTTGGGGAAATTAGTTTAATTTTATCACCAATCAAAATCAGAGTAATGAAAAATAAAAGGTAAATCTTAGATCACCTTCCCCCAACCCTCTCTTCTTCTTGGGTTCAACTTCACTTCCAATTTCTCTATCTGCTCTGTCCCAGTGATAAAGGGGGAAGGGAAATGGAGGGTGCAGTCAGTTCATCACAGTTACAATCATCAGTCAGTTCATCGTCAGTCTCTGCCACACCTTCTTCCTCCAGGGGAGGACTCCTCACACCCTTCTTCCACTCCAGTGTTGGGTCCCTCCCATGGGAGATAGTCCTCCCTGAAGTTCTCCTACCTGCATCCTTCCCTTCTTCATGAATTGCTCCATCATGGGTGACTCTCAGGGACCTTCCAGCAAACCTACTCCAGTGTGTGCTCCTCTCTGCACAGGACCACAGATCCTCCTAGGAATCTACTCCAGTGTGGTCTTCCTATAGGGTCACAGCCTTCTTTAGGCATCCATCTGCTCTAACATGGGATCCTCCACAGGCTGAAGATCTCCTCCCCCATGGACTTCCATGGGCTGCAAAGAGACAGTCTGTTTCACCGTGGTCTTCACCACAGCAGAGGCATCTCTCACCTGGCACTTGGAACACCATCTCTCTGTCCTGTGTCACTAACATTGGTGTTTGCAGGGTTGTTTCCTTCACATATTCTCACTCTTTTCAGGCTGTTCTTTTTTTGTCAAATTTTAACACCTCTGTTTTTCTAACTCTATAATTGCAGAGGTGCTGCCACCGTCACTGATGGGCTCAGCCTTGAAGCCAGATGTCATTGGCTCTTCCAATCACAGGGAAAACTTCTCACAACTTTTCACAGAAACAACCCCTGCATTGCCTCCAACCAAAACCTTGCAACACAAACCTAATGTTTAATAGTGTAAAAGTGATGTGACTACCAGTTTTGTAGACCAGTATAAAAAAATCAGAAGAATAATTTTGCTTCTAGGCATAATCATGCTGAAAAATATTATTTTGTTTCTCTCTCTCATCCCTATCAGCTGATGTGAATACAAGGAACTGTCTTGTCATATCAAATACCTAGTGATAATACCGTCCTATCTGGAGTACAAAAAAAGGTTTCTTGAGCTATTTCCCATTTATAATTCCTCTCCTTGACCCTAAAACCATGGATGTGTGAGGAATGGGAACAAATCTGCACTTGGTGTATTGGTAAATTTCCTGAAGAGCTTATGAAAGGAGCCATGCTCTTAGTGTTGTGGTCTGAAATAAGTATCCTCATAATGAGAAATTTTGAAAAGGTTTCTGATGAAGAAGGAAAGACAGGAAGAACAAGGGACTGCAGTTGAATAGGACTTACTATCTAGTACTCTCTCCGTCTCATTTGCAAGAAGAATGCTTATCTTTTTCAGTGTTCTGTGCAGGAATAATGTTTGGCTTTGCAGTCTGTTTCACCACAGTGGTAGTGTTGTCAGAGTACTGCAACTTCATCCTCAAGATTCTTGAGAACTCTGGGGACTTTTTTCTTGTTGTTTTATTTGGGGTTTTTTTTTGGGGGGGTTATTTGTGTAGTTGATGTTATTTTTGTTGTTTTGGGTTTTTTTTTTGTTTTTTTTTCTGTTTTAAAATTATTCCATGATTGTAGTGCAGCTATAAGAAAAGGCAAAAATTTGCATCCCTACAATACAAGACTAAAAAAATAGGTGTGGGATGTTACTTAGCACTGATAAATGTTGACTAAGCCTCTACTATATAAAAACCTTGAAAAACCTCATAAAAGTGTATTCATTGATTCTCCACTCCTATAAAGAAAGCAGAAAACTTAAAAATGGAAATCCCCTTTTTTTCTCATGCCTGGTTTGCACAGAAAAAGAAAAAAATTTGCACTATGTAGAAGGATACCATGTGTTTTAATTCTATTGAAATCCATATTTCAAGGATTTTTTCCTTGTAAAAACATTGTGACTGCAATGCTGACAAGGTCAATGTCAGGTTGCATTTGCTGCTGTACAAGTATCACTCAGGCAAATTAGTTTTGCCATAGGGGCTAGCCTAAGATGCCCACCTTGTTTTCTGAAACCTTTTTTTTCCTGAATCAGCACTTCTTTTGTTCATGTGGCATATCCTATCTGTTTCTGTCCTTCCCTTGCCATTTCCGTTTGTTAACCCCATGTCTTTATCCTATTTACCTTGAGAAATAAATGTGCTTCTATTTTTTTTCTTTTTTTTTTTTTTTTTTAAGATACCTACTTGACTCTCCTTATCCCCATTTAAGTTTTCCTTTTAATTCAGTTACCATAACAACACATCTGTGAAATGTGGGGCATTGTAATCACAACCTTGCAAATGAGAAATTTATGCATGGTGATTACATGCATAGAAACAGATCCCTGGGAACACAGTGGAGACAAGGTACTTCCTGATTATCTTTTGACTCAAAATCATTTAATGGTCAACTGTATGAAGTTTACCCTCAGTCAATTTGCAGACAACACCTAGTTGGGTGACAACGTTGATCTACTGGAGACTGGAGAGTAGGAAGGCTCCACAGAGGGATCTGGACCCTCTGGATTAATGGGTGAAGGCCAACAAGTGTCTAGTTCAATAAGGCAAACAGCTGGGTCCTAAACTTGAGTCACAACAACCTCCTGCAGGGCTACAGACTTGGGAAAGAGCATCTGGAATGCTGGCTGGCAGAATAGGACCTGGTGGTGCTGGTTAACCATGGTTGAACATGAGCCAGGCGGGATAGAAGGCCAGTGGCTTTCTGGCCTGTATCAGCAATAATGTGTCCAGCAGGACAAGGAAAGTCACTGTCCTGCTGTACTTGGCACTGGTGAGGCCACACCTCAAGTCCTGTGTTAAGTTCTGGGCTTCTCACTGCAAGAAAAATCTGGTCAAGAGTCTGCAGCATAAGCCTTACAAGGAGTGCCTAGGGAACTGGGGTTGTTTACCCTGGAGGAGACTCAGAGGTGACCTTATTGCTCTCTACAACTACCTGGAAGGAGTTTTTAGGAAGGTTAGGGTCAGCCTGTTCTCTAAGATAGCAAGTAACGAGAAGAAATAGCCTCAAGTACAATAGGGAAAGTACACGTAGGGGGAAAAAAAAAAAAATCACTGGAAGAGTGATTAAGCATTGGAATAAGTTTCCCAAGGAGATGATTGACTCATCTGGAAATGTTCAAGAAATTATTGGAAGTGCTTTGCTTAATGTTTAGTCTTGTCTTTGTGGTATGGTCTAGATGGCAAGATGGTATTCAGCCAAAGATTTGACTTGATGATCTTGGAGTTATTTTCCAACTTCAATTATTCTATGTTTCTAATCTAACTATTAATGTTTTGGTTAGCCCCCCAAAATTGTTACATGCAAAAGCAATTTCTCATTTAATTCAATGACACAAACTTGGAGCATGTTCTCACAGAGAGCAATAACTGGCACAATATTGTTGACTACTACTAGGTCATGTTTTCCCTCAGAAGATGAGAAAAAAACCCATGAAGTGTAAGGCTGAAGCAGTTGGTTAGGGTATTGGTTTGAGAAGAGTCTGAAATTAATGGTCCAAGGAAAGAATAAGGAAGATAGAACCTGGAGGAACTATCCATAAAAAACCAAAAGTCATTTGGCAAGGCAGTAGGCAACAAAGGAAGTGGGAGAAAAATCAAAATTTATGCAAGTTGAGAGAAAAATGCAAACTTAAAACCAATGTATTTTGGAATTTTTAAACTTTGATGAAATATGATATTAAATTACATTAAAGAATGTCTTTTTCTAGCAGAAGACAAGCCTTGAATAACTATTTGCTGATCACCAGAGGGAACGTTATGGCTTTTGTTGTTTTTTCAAACTAGATCTACTTGACTAGCCACATATGTGCGATCGTTTTATACAAAATCAGCTGAAAGCTATTTTAGGCCATAAAATTCAATGCCTAATGAAGAGAATTTAAGTATGAGAGCCTTTGGTTATGAGTTTGTGGATTTTATTGAATAAATAATTTCAGAAGAGAAACCATGCAAATGTACCCAGCTTTGATCATTCCAGATAAGGGTAATTTGCCATATTTGCAAGAAAGTGTTATTTTTAATATTCGATGGCAGATTTCACTTTGGAATCTATGGAAAAAGAAAAATGCTGAGACACAGAGATGAATTTAATGTTTCTGCCTCACAAAATACATTAAAAACAGCCATAAATGTCACCATTTACGTGGCTCAAGCTTTACAATCTGTCTGATATTCATGTGGTTTCTGGGTCACATCGAGTTTCTCTAAAGCAAAAGAATTCTTGATAATATACAAATTAACCCAGTCACACTTTCTGCAGTGTTCCCCTGTGGAATTAGGGAAGATAGAAAGCCCAAGGATTAGGGGAAATCTTGTGACCCAAAAAGCAGAGTGTTTCCATGAGAAAGAATTACAGAATCACAGAGTCACAGAATGGTTAGGGACAGAAGGGACCTCTACGGATCATAAAATTCAGTGTTCTCCCAGCCTTGTGGAATTAAGAAATGCTTACATGCAGAAATTAAAAACTACTACTATCTCTTTTAATCAATGGAAAATTGTGGGGAAAACACATTTTTATTTGTTCTGACTCCAAAGTATTTTTATTCACAATATAACAAGATAAAATGAATTAGGATAAGCAGATATATTTTAGTGTGGCAATAAGCCTTAACTTTCAGATCATATTGCACATGTTACACACGAAAGATGACACTAAAGGGTAAGTAAAACAAATAAGTAAGTCTGAGTGTACGAAACAATGCATGATTATTTTAGCACACATGGAAGTTTATACTTTTGACTGGTGTTGTACCCATGGGCTATGCTCAGTCCTTCATGATGAATTTTGCTGGCATAATCTGTAACTTCCAACGTTGATATACTCCACGAATGTTAGAACATTACAGAGAAACTAAATTCACTTCTATCCTTTCCCTGCCTCATCATTTTTGAAGCTCAAGGTAACAACCATACATAAATACCTATTCAGAGGGCATCTAACAGGGCATGAACTAAAGGAGACATAGCAGTCTGGTTTCCACCCTGGACACTGACTGAATTCCCAAATGGTATTTCTGGCAACTGCAACAAATTAGAATTCAACAGCACAGGAGTTTAGAAAATAGAAGCAGAAAAAGGAGAAGTAGAAAAAAAGCCTCTGACTTAGTGAGTCAAGTTGTTTTTGTTAAAAAAATGACCTTATAATTTCTATGTAATGCTGCTAACTATATGTGTCTGTCTTAATCCCTGTTCTGAAGGCAGCAAAATATTTCTTTCCAGGGAAAATAAATCAAATCAAGCATGATTAGAATAAAGCAATAATAACAACAAACAAAGTTTTTAGTGATTTTGAGGAGAGGAAGATTAACAATTACTTGAAAAAATAACTTAATTAAATATTTTGAAAATAGGGAAAAAGCTAGGAAAAAAAAGAATTCAAGCCAGTAATGTATGCAGAAAGAATAGTTACAAATGCTAACAGGAACAAAAGTTGTTCATTAGAATGTAAAAAAAATACTTTTCAGCTACTGTAGGTTTAAAATGCCTAATGGTATAGTTTTCAAAGAAATCTCTTTAAATAAACTACACATCTTAAACATTAAAAAAGGATTGTTTTCAAGACTTTAACAATCATATTTTCTTGTATACTTTTATTTGAATTATTTTTATTTCTTTATCTAACTTTTTTTTTCTCAAGTAGAAGAACTCCAAAATATATTTTAAAGGCAGAGAGATTTGTTCACTAATTAAATGTTCTACAATAGAATTAATACATTTTATTACTATTTTATATAAGCTATGGACAGATCATTCTTGACATGAAAAAAATAATGCAAAGTAAAAGTCAGAAGTCTTGTGGAATTCAAATTTTAAAATTTATGTTAATTTGAAAATAAGTTTCTGTGGACATGAACAAGTAAGATTTTGCTTTCCTATATTGTTTTCTTGCTTTCTCTTGCTTGTTTGCTTTCTTACTGGTTTGCTTTCTCATTTTTTGCATTCTTCTTTACATAGCTTTGTTAGGAAATAAGGTGTACTTTAGGAAAACAAATTCAGAAAAAATATGGTTATGCATTCTGTTTTAAAAAGGATTAATCTAAAACAGTGTTTTTTATTTGTATTTCTTTGTAAGACATAGGACCTAGGTTTCAATGGCATAATTCAAATATCTAGTTTAGTCAATAAGGAGACTGCAGTAGTGACACTAAGCCATCTTCTTAAACCTTATTGCAGCAAGGATATAAATTTTCAAATTTTGGTGCAAAAACCTCTTTTTGTTTGGTCCTTGTATTAGATGCCTACTTTTGGTTTTGTATCTCAATATCCTGTCTGGAAGCAGAAGAAGAATTTTCAAAATAAAATCACCTGTGCTGTGATGGGACAAGGCCTCATCAATACTACTCCTATCTTCAGTCAGTTTAAGGCAGAATTTAGCATAATGTACTTATAATTTGTTTTTTATTTTCGAATCACCTCTTTGATGCTTTATATGTCTAATTAACTTGTATTTATACATCATAGGTATGTATTTTTTATCTATATAGAAGGGTAAATATAAATTTGATCTTTTGAGGACCTTGAATTCTAAATGAGGTGGAATAGTGCTGAACCATATATCCACCTGAATCACACATTGATATTGATTGTGCAGATAATTGCTGTACGTTGAAAGATTTTACTGGACCTCTATATTTTTTGTAAATTCCAGAGAAACTAAAGTATCAGGACGTCTAAAATACTCCTCCAAATAATCCTTAACAGGAGAGCTAAGGACACAAAGGACAAATTTGCAGGGACTATTTCATTTTAAAGATAAAAATGATACTTTACTAAATAATATATTACAATAATGAGCCACTGCATCAAATAGCTCCACCACAGTCATATTCAAGGAAATACACCTTTTCATTAATTGTTGAATGAACTGCAGGTCAAGAACATTCACTATTTTTATGTGGGTACTTACAGAACCTTCATCACCACAGCAGCTTGATGTTAATACCTTTACCCTTACAATACCTCTGCAAGGTACACCCATTTCAAAGAGAAGAGCTGACTGAAATAGGTTAACTAAATTACCAAATATCACAGTGGAACCTTATATTTAAAGTCCTATGTTTACTAGTCTTCTGAGTCACAGACTCATGCCTTAATCAGAATATCATCTTTCACCTCTGAAAATGCCCCTTCACACAGTGCAGAGATGCAGACTTGCAGCATTTTTAGAAACCAGATTGCAAAACTTGTCATGCTTTTGAAAAAACCTTCCCATCTTCACTCTTCCTATATATATTTCCCTATTGAAATTGTAACAATTTATGAAGAAAAGACTGTTTAAATGAATTTTCCATTTCAAAACTGTTTTTAAAGAAAGTTTTAAAATTATTGAAGCAGCACATTTTAACATCTTGCTGAGGGGAAAACTGTTCATCTTAAGACAGACATCTTTTAACATATTGATTACAGTTAACAAATTTTAAAAAAGGAGGAAAAAATATTTTCAAAACATTAGCTTGACTAAGTCTGTCATTTCCAAAGACAGAAGCACCATTTATGATTTTCAAGGTTATAATTTTAATGGGAAGCCTAAATGCTCACGTCTCCATAATACTTTGGAATAGGAAAACTGTTTTCTATTTAGCTCCAACTAAAAATTCAAACCCTACCCTCCTATTCCCACCCCCATTTCCCACTCTATCCTCTCCCCCACCAACAAAATCATATATTTGAGCAAGGTAGTCTCCAACATCTACCCTTTCTTCGCCCCAGATTATTGGAATCTTTTGAACAATTATTGTCTACAAATAAACCCAGAAAAACATGTGCTTAGGAATGCAGTATATGCTGCAAAAAATAAGTTAATACTTGATATATCTCTCTGTAATGAATAATATTTGATTTATATATTGTTTTATAATATGATTTCTTTCTTTTTTTTTTGATAACTTGCTTCTACCCCTTGCCCTAGACTGCTTCATTTTCTCTACTGATATAAGATAGGCACTGACCTACGTAATCACTACAACATCACTGATTAGTTGGAGGATTTAAGGTGATTCTCCATAAATATCACCATGTTCTAAACATCTACTTGTTGTGATAGGGCTACTCACACACAGTTTGAAAATGTTAAAGTTCCACTTGCTTGAAGAAATTAAAGAGAAAAGACAATAATTGCAGAGTTATCAGCATGGGTTTTTACAAAGCTCCAAGATCAATATTGATTTAAAAACTACGGGGAAGAAGACTGAGATAGAACAGACACTTGGAAATGAAGGGTCATTGCATTAAAAAAGCTTTTCAAACTTATTTTCTGGTTCTGTAATCTATATATCCTCTACACCACTGACAGAAAAAAAAAACTTTTTCTCAAATTGGCCACATTGGATAATGTACTAGCTCTTTTATTTATAGTCCTTACCTTAGAGAAATCATAAAAGTGAGATAAAAGTCTGACAAGAGAAAATATTTTATTAAGAAAACACTCAAGTGCAGTGAAATCTACTTTTCCTGTTACTTTTCTGAGAGGAGACAAAAAATGATAGTCGGAGAACAAACAAATTAAAAAATTACAATAAATGTTTTACCAAGATTTTTAATCTAAACATTATCTTCAATTAGAATTTAGTAACTTTCTAAAGTTACTCAATCAGGTATCAATCTTTGTTATGTACCTAATTTAAGAGAACACTTCTCTTATTATTGTAAAAAGACATCACATGTTTCACACTATGAATGAGAAAGTTGCTTAACAAGATACTCAGGCACACAGGTAAATCTTGGTGTGTACATAAAGAGTGTTCTATCCTATTGCAATTTGAGCAAGTAATGGTATTTAGTCAGTCTATAGAATTGGGCAAAATTGGCTTTTTTGTCTTCCAAATATTGCAGATCATAATGAAATAGCTGGAAAAATATTAAACAAATAGAAAATTGTAGGTTTTGGCACTCACATATTTTATACCTTGTTATTGACTTAGTTTTCTTTAACTGATGTCACACCTCTACAGTCACTACTGCAGCGGTACAGGTATGGAACTATAGTAATTCTAGAGTTTGGATGAAATCATAAAAAAAAATTGTATCTTATTTCCTTCCATCAAACATGGAAGTTTCTGGTGTATTTTCAAAACCAAATTCAAACCTAAGGTATGCACACTCTACATTGTGTTTGATGACATTTTAGCTCAATGATACTTCATCTCCTGTCTAACAAGATCTTTTTAAAGTGTACCTGTAGTATGTATTCTAATATAAATACCTAGAGAGAACAGTAGTACAAAGTTTAACAGCTTTGTACAACAACACACAGAATCAATACCCTATGGAAAAGAGAACATTCAGAGTAGAAGACGTACTCAGAGCAGGCAAGATCCCCATCAAATTACTTTTTTTTGTTGTTGTTTTCTGATGCAGAGAAACAAATGTTTCCTTATAAACAAGGACATGGCTAATTTTATACTTGAGCCATGCACATAATTCACAACTCTGTACAAACACATTGGTGTTTAAATGTGCAACTACAGCTTGTGTAGGCAAACATGAGGCCTCTTGAAAGCAGTCAGCTTAGAAACTAATAGCAGTATAAAAGAATAGCTGCCTTACCTTCCTAATTTCCTTGAACAAATGTAACTTCTGCCCCTTGAGACTATAATGCATCAGACATTATCCTCTAATACTTATCCAGTATTTCATAGCACACTTACTCCATCATCTATGTTGTCATGGATAGACTGCGAGAAATTCCGAGGTTTGGAAGGCTAACTGGTTTGACCTTTCCTTGTACATTTACATGAACCTCCGTTGTATTTTTGAAGTGCAAAATAAACCCCTCTAGCCTGGAAGCCAGCCTTTCTTTGAAGTAGAGTTAGAACAATCTTAATCTTAGACACTGTGAAATCCTGTTGCCATATAATGAGTTTTTGAAAATGTAAGTAGTTTTCAAAACATTAGGGGAATAAACACTGAATGCTGCATATCAATGTCCATTGTGTTTTGCATAGTAAATAAGGATATCTGTGTATTCCTGCACCATGCAATGCATTTCCATGTGATGAATGTCCTAACAACCTAGTATGTATATAACTAACTGTGCAGTATTGAATAGAGATATACACTTGGGTCTTGGCATCAGCACAGTCTCCTAACAGGATTATTAGGCTCTGGCACAGGAGGATGTTGGCACAACAGTGCTGCTCCTTGTTCCAGATCTGTCTTGTGCTGGGCTAGCTTGAATATCTCTGTATGGGACTGAGTGATGCAGTGTAGATCTGCATATGTCATGAACCCGCTCTTGATTTCTTGTGCATCTAAGTGCAGCTTTTTAGGTGATGTAACAGTTTTGCTATTATACTGCACCTGATTTTAACATATTTATTTATACACACTGAAATTAATTATTATGTGGTGGCTGATAATGAGCATCCAGCAGAAACCGCTGAGAAAGGATGTTTCACCCAAACATCAACTTCACTAAAAAAGATTCATCAGAACGAATCAACACTCACACCAAATAAAGGTGAGTTAATTTCTCATTTACTTAAAAAATTAAAACAAGGAAGGCATTCTTTTTATAATCTATGACTGCATCTGTTAACTATGACATGATTTTTGTTTATTATTTGGGGTGGAAGCTAATTAAAAGTTTTCACTTATTTTCTCCTCCTAGAACAGCTGGGATAATAGCATTCCTTAGGGGAAAAAATTCTAAGTAAAACCACATGGAGACCATTTTACTGCAGTGATAAAAAAACCCCACCAGTCAAGGCTACATATTGTGAGTAAAAGTATGGGCATATAAACAAGATATCTTGAAGCTGTCTGTGTAGGTAATAGGAAAAGATAAGATAACATGTCAGACAACTAACTACACTTTAACAGCATCCAGATGCACTTTTTTACCCTCTTTAAGGTACCTGATACATGAGCATATATGAATAAACTCTATCACATTTACTCTATAGTTGGATTTGCCTATGGCTTCCTTTATTTGTAATTAGATATAGCACATAGTTAATATGCTATTGATTCAGACTTTTGCTTACCTCATGTTATTATAGCAGCTGCATGCTAAAAGTGAGACCTTGACTAGACCTTCATATACAACTTGCAATCTATTCCTGGTTATCTTATTGACTGGCCATTATGTTTGGATCAATCATCATAAACCTGACCAAATGGCATCATACCCAATTTACCAGGCTCAATGTAAAATACACCAAGCTTTCCCTAGTTCGTGGTGTTGGACAGAAGGACAGAACTGAGGTATACAGTTTTGTTTATGATTACTGAGTTCCATTAAGGTCTGGTAGTTATGCTACTTCTCAGTGGATTTTCAGCTGATGAAATTTAGTCTTCTCATACTCTAAGATTCCTGACAATTCTTGATAAAAATCAGACATAAGCCTTATTATAATCAATAGCCTCTAAAGCAACTTCTTTGTAGCAAATGTCCATCAGCAAATAAATCCCAGTGTGACTGAGTGACTAAGTCTTTATATGTGGGGAATTTGAATTTGTAAGTGTGACTTTTAAATGTGCAGCTGAACCTATCTGAACCAATAGTTCTGTTTGTCTTTTGCCAGTTTTGGAGGAAGTAGAATGAACTTAGAAATGCAATGGGCACTTATTGCTGTTAAAAACTAGGATTTTCATTACCATTGTGAATAAGTTGCTAGATTCTTATCGCAAATGGAAGCAGATCAAATGATGTTTTATAATTATCAAAATACCAGTGACTAAGGTATTAATTTTATTTTATTAAAATATAAAGAAAAATATTTTCTTTATTATTATATTTTTAACTCTTCCCTCTCAACATGGTCATCTCCTCTCCTGGTGACAATTTTACCATTCTTCAGTACCAATTTCACCAACAGCAAACTTCAGAAATGTCCTGCAGGGGACATTTATGCTTGTGCAAACAAATTTGTAAAATACAGGTCTTAATATATTTAAATTTAATATATATTTTTAAACAAAATTGAAATCCACAAAAAGAGGCCTATTTCTTTCCAATGTTTGTTTCTTTATTTGCTTGGCTGATTTCTGACTCTTTAAATTTTGAGATTTGTAGCAGACATTAGATTGTGGAAAAAAACCAAACCGAAACAACCCACACCAAGCCCCATGTGATGGAATCATTAAAAGAAGGAATTACAAATCAAATCAATAATAATGGACTAATATGAAAACACTGCAATTATCAGGCATCTACCCTTTTTCCTATCTTACATTTTTTTTATCATTACTGAGACTTCAAAATGCTCAAGGCATAGGGAGTCTTGTAAAAACATTTTTACAAGCTATAATAAGCTTGTAATTTTTTTTTCTTTACATTGCTGAGTTTTTATCTGTCATTTAGCATTCTGTATATATGTATTTTAAAATGTTTGTCATATCAAAACAATTGAATTGACTTACATTCATAAAAAAAAATATGGTTTTTTTTCCAGTTTTGATTGGGCTGCCTGTGTTATGAATTTACTCATAATAGGACTATGACACAAAGAAGCACCTCTTTTACTGTGGAATGATATAGTGGTAATTTAATATAAATAATCCTCCTGATGCTAAGAAATCAAACAAATCAAAATAATGTTGCTATTTTGAAGGCCTATCAACAAGTACTCTTTAACCTTTGTTAAATGCCTCATGTTTACTATGCAACAGCTTTAAAGATCTAGATAAATGAATTAATTCACCTTTATCCCCTTGAGAAACACTATTGATTTTTATGAAAATGAATTAAACATTCACTATCAATTAAGTTCTGTGTTTGCTTTTTTAGAAGAGCTATCTTCTCACTAAATGAGGAATTTACCTGCCAGCAAACACAATAGACTGTTGTGCTGTCCACATATTGGCATACATATTGGATAAACAAAACCCAATTACACTCCTGCTTATACTGCATCAAGATTACACATTACGTGCAGAAATCTTTATTTCAAGAAGCAAATGCCCAGCTAAATTGCATCATTTTTCCTAGGTTTCGTTATTGCTTAAACATGTAGAAAATGAAGTTATTGAGAAACTTAGTCTTGGGAAAAAATAAAAAAAAAACCCATGAAATTAAGAAACTCTTTTAGGCTACATGTAGTTTACATTTTATTTTTGCCAACCAACCATATCAGTTCCTTTTTTTTTTCTTTTTTTTTCTTTTTTTTCTTTTTTTTTCTTTTTTT